>JAWRVF010001606.1:0-56275 GCA_036785485.1 Physcomitrellopsis africana | reverse complement strand
AGGATTTACAAGTAAGGGAATAATAACAAAAGAATACAAGGATCCAACTGGGATATTTTGACAATAACAACCACCGCAATACTATGATTAGTCAAAATTTAATCTTCCATAAGTTTCTCATTTTTATTCGGAATTGAGCATTTTTTCTACCTATTGTTATTTTTATTCTCTTCACAATGAATTCAAAACTCACAACATGATCCTTTGACAATAGATTGAAGAAGGCCAGCAAGTTGGACAGTAATTCAACATACTAAGAAGGGAACAAAAAGAGTAATTCAACACACAATGCTATCTTAATCTCTAGATCAACACCAACAATAATTGATTCCTACTACTACCCATACCAACGTTTAACAATAATTCAGAAAATTTCAATACACCAATTGATAAATCTCAAATATATAAATAAAATAAAAATAATAATTTAAAAAAAAACAAATTCAATTATTCCATCATAAGTACTCTCACAGCTTAGACCTTCTAGTTAAGTAAAGATTTAAAATTTCCCTAGAAATCTAAGAATTTGAAAAGTAAAAAACAAATAAAAAAAACTCAAAATCCAAAATTCAAGAACAAAACAAATAACATAAAAAAAAAAGCAAGGCATTGTGCAAACCAAGTTGGAAATTGATTACCATCAAAAGATGATGTCTATTTTCGAGGCACTTGTTAGAGTAGCAAAGAGCAAGCGAGGAAGCGTGGGTGGTGAACCAACGAGCTAAGGCGGAGATGATCCCTGCAAGCCGAGCTACAAAGAGGGAAGGAGCCAGATCTAGAACCAGGAGAGGGAGGTCAGAGCTAGATGGAAAACGGAAAGCAAAAAATTCCTAAACCATTGAATTTCCCATCGCAGGCTTGCGAAATTGGTTCTCAGACAAGAAAAGAAGAAGATCTAAGAGGAGGCCACGGCCAAAGGGAGAAGGTAAGAAGAAGCAAGAGAGACATTCACACCAGAAAGAGAGGCCAGGAAAAGAAGAATAGAGACAAAAGAGAAGACTTTCCGAAGAGAAGAAGAAGCCCCCCAGCCCAAGGCTAAGCCCAAGATCAAATTGCCATCCAAAAATTGCCCTGCCAATTCATCAAGAACCACCATCACAGGCCTGCCATTTGAATGCAGCTACAGCAACCCACAATCGATCCCCAACTCATTCAATTTGAGAAAGACCGTTGGAGGTCAGTTTGACTTAGTTTTCTACCATTCACACCTTAGGGAACTGATCTTCATACATCTCTTTAAAAAGCTCAATTTAGGCTAGAATCCCATCTTGGTCCAAAATAATTCACCAATTAACTGCCATAAAATTCAAAATCTCTTAAAAAATTATCAAATCAATCCTTGGTTCTAAAAGTGATTGCTAGAAAATTTTCAATAAAAATTAATACTACATACGTGTTTAGAACAATAATATTAGTCTATAGTGATTTTTTGGTAATTATTTGACAATTTTTGGCATTTTAATATGGTGATTATAATCATCAAATACATAAAGAAATTTAGTTCAACTAGCAATTAAATTCCAAAATTAATAAAAATTTAATCACTAAATTTAAGATATTTGATTCATCTTATGTGATTTTTTTTGAGATTTTTTAAAACTAGAAGTAATTCTCCATGATTTTTGCAAGTAATTTAAAGGAAAAGAATGGAACTAGGGTCTGTAAATTCTTCCAATTTATAAGTGCTATTGGACAAATAGCTTTGGAATTAGATTTCAAACATCTCAATTAGTCTTCAAAAAAAATTAATTTTTTAAAATCTTTTTGGATTTCTAATAGATTTTCTAAGATTTTTGCAACATTTCAAAAATTTGAAGGAATGTAAAAAAAATTTGAATAAAAACCAATGAATTGAGGAAAAATCACCTATTAGATAAAAATAATAGATTGGGCCCAAGCTAATATAATTGATAATTTTAATATAACAGAATATTAATTCTTCCATTATAATTAGATAGAATTAATTAAAAAATTTGAAAATGGATATCAGAAAGATAAATTGTGGATTTCAAGTTGTAATATTTGTGATTAAAATACAACAATCTTTGTAAACCAAGTTTTTTTTTTTAGACTAAGAATTTTAATTATCTATAAAATAATTTCTAAAAAGAATAAAAAACAAATTGATAATTTCTAGAAATTACCAAAGTTCATCTTACTTCTAATTTTTAGCTCACATAGTTTTTTTAAAATATTTTAAGCTAGTCTAGTTAATCCTAGTTCTTTGATTATCATTCTAACTCTAAACTTTGGAAGATTTACTAAATTGGCTAACTAGAATTCTAATTTCTTTTCCAATTTCTTATTAACTTTTGCTCTTGCTCAAATTGCTCTTTATAATGGTAAAAGTATCTATTAGACCTAAATAATCATTTTTAATAAGGATTTTGATCCCTAATAGCTATTAATTAGTCTAGATTGACTCTAATTAAGATTAATTGGCTAATTTTTTGAAAAAAGTAGAAAATTGATTCATTTTGAGGGCTTATACATTATATTGTTAGTGTTGCATAGATAATGTAAATACTTGGAATATATTTGTAATATTTGGATCCATATATATATCTTGTCTTTCAATAGAAAATCTACTAGAAGCCCCACTTGAATAACCACCTAAAACACCCATTGAAGTTTTAACTTCAACCTTCTTACTTTCTTTTTCTATCAAATCCAAATAAGAATGATCAAAATCCAAAATCTCCTACCTCAAACCTTAATGTCAAATTCACCACTTATGTCGTATTATGTGCCATCTTGTTTGAGAATACATTGGGTACTTGACTATAGAAGATAAACTTGTACTTGTAACTAATTAAGAACCTAATAATTCTAATAATATCTTAAATAAATTCTAATTGAATCCTTAATAATCCTAATAAAATTCTTAAATAATAATAAAAAAAATCTAAAAGAAATTCTAATGAAATTTTAAAGAAATCTTAAATAAATCCTAAAAAAAATTTAAAGAAGTCATAAAGAAACCTTAAAGAAATCTTAGCTAGTCTTTAAAAAATCCTAATATTTTAAATAAATCCTAATCAAAATTTAAGTCAAATCCTAATAAAATCCTAATATCCTAAGTAAATCCTAATCGAATCTTTATTAAATCCTAAATCAAATTGTAAGTTAAATCCTAATCAAATCTAATAGTAGATTTAAAATCTCAATAATTATTAAATTAACCACTGATCTTCATTCAAAATTTGCACACTTCTTGATTTACTAGTTAAAAACAAACATACAAAATTTGAAGGAATTTGAATCTACCAATTGAAAGAAAAACCTCCTAATCCTCTCAAGTATTGGTTGTTCTTCTTTTCTAATCTTGACTTCAATCTTCTAACATCAATATCTCATTTTTGTACTATGCATATATTCTAAATTTTTATAAAAATACTAAAAACTAAGTTAACTACTAGTTCAAAAAAGAACCATTTTAATCTAATTGGCAAATTACTCAAAATCACAAAAATCCTTACTAACCCTCAAAATCCAATTTTTAAGATCTTAACTCATTTAAATTCTAATAACCTTTGATCTAATTGTTAGATTAAGCTCAAATTTATAATAGACATTTAATACAACTATATTCACAAATCCACAAATTTTCACTTGTATATCTACTATAAAACTCTCCATATGCTCCAAAATGTGAACCCACATTATTTCTCAATAACCAAAGTCACCTCAATAAAACCCTAAATTTGCATAGCTCTCACAAAGTCATTACAAATTTAAAAACCTTGAAACTAATGTTGAAAGATACTTTATCAAGTTTGCTCTCTAATTCCACTCTCCAATCAACAAAAGAACTCTCTATCTACCGTAAGTGTATGGTTTTGTGCCTTAGAATCTAGTATCAATCCTAGTTCACAACTGGCCTTCTCTAGGTATTAATCCAAGGTTTTCTTAGGTAATTTTTATTAGAAACTATCCTTTACTTTGATCTTAAGATATCTATAGTAGTATTTTTGCTAATCTATCTTATTTTATTTTATTTATGGTCCTATAAAGTAAATAGAAGCATCTTTTATAAAAAGATAGCATTAATATTAAATATTTTTACTACCTCTCTATTTTTTTTACCTATATTTTTTAAAATAATTTTATTACTTAGTCCTTAATTAAGCTTCTCTATAATATATGTCTTCTTTTGTTATATCATCCTATGGCCATGTTATAACACAATAACATTGGCTTGTAGAATATTGTAATGGTTGGAAAGCAATTTCTCTTGTTAGTTCTACATCAATCTCAATAAGTTGACATGTGTCATTAGAACCTATTGATTTATGAGGCATGACTCATGGAAAATCAATAAAAGTCTAAATTAGTTGGCATTGACAAATTGCTACTAATAGTGACAAGGATAAGATTGGAATTGAAGCGACAAATTGTGAGATAGTTTCAATAATTTTTATAGAAGAAGCTGAATAAATAATCTAAAATTTGTGGAATGTGGCATCAAGTGGTTTGGATGCAAGTAGTTACATCATAGCAACTAATAATAAATTTGATCCATTGGATATAACAAGTAAAAATACTGCAAGAAAGTTGGAACTTGCATAGGGCTTTGATATAGGCTAAGATATGGATTCTGTTATATTACTGTTGTGTTGCATTTGGTTGTTGATTTCTAAAATATGAACATCTCAAGGAATTTGGATCTTGCAAGTAGATGGATTGTAAACTTGATAGTCTTTGCTCCTATCATTGTGGTTAAAAAAGATTATCTTCTAAGCTTAAGAATTTAGCTTATTAAGATTTGGCTGATAGTTGTGAATAAATACAATTGATCCAAAAACTTATAAATGCTTAAGTAATAATTTCTATCTAAAAAATAACTCTTCAAGTATTTTATTTGGATGATGTTTTAAAGATGGGAGATTATTTAAACTACTTCTTCTCAAAAGATATTAAAAAAATATTTTTTTTATTAAAAAGTAATAAGTGATGTCCATCAATATATGGTTTTGTCATTTGGCCACGTCATTTTATTGAGGTGTAAAAGATATAATAAACTAACATTAAATGCCATATTGATAATAAAATACTTAAAATCTTCAAGACATGTATTTGCATCCATTGTTCAAGTGCAAGGTCAAAATGGTTTTTTATCATCCTTCTTGTATCAATTTTTTTAAAATCTTAAATTTTTTGAGTATCTCATATTTCTTCTTTATAAAAAAGATCTAAATTTTGTAAGAAAAATTGTAAATGAAACTTATAAAGTACTTAGATCCACCTAATGGTGGTTTTTAGAATAGTCTACAAATATTGATATGAATAGGTTATAATGGTGAAGAAGCTCTAAATATGATCATCTTTAGAATTGGTACAGAAGCTTGTTTTTTATAAAAAAAAGTAATACATAACTTATTTGGATATTGTAAAACTAATAATTCAATGACAATATTAAAATTGATCATTCTCATGATTCTATCCTTGTAAAATTCTTATGCTACAAATTAACCTTAGTGAAATGATTTGCTACTATAATATTAACTTTAGAAGAAGGGAATATAGTGCTTCTATTGAGAAGATATAGACCACTTCTTTGCTCTTGAGGTGCATATGCAATCACTTGTCTAGTAAAGTGATTGCAAATTATACATCTTTTAGCTAAAAATTCCAAATTTTAATTATAATCAGCAATCACAATAATAGATGAAAAATTCTTGTAAATAGAAAGTAAATATAATACCTATAAGATGCTCTTTATATCTTTATTTAAGAATTGTATATAAATGTTATTGATTCTCAATACATTGTAATTGTATCTTCTAATGGATTTGATGTTTGGTCCAATAAACTTAAAAATATTCTTTGACTTCTATTAATGTGATGCGTGGCACTAGAATCAAGATATTATGATGTCAGAGATAAACATTGTCGTGTTGTAGTTTGGCTACTATGTGAAAAAATTGTACAGGTATATTTAATGTATAATTTACTACACAATTAAATGAGAACTATATCAATGGATTTTATTGGTTATAGGATGTGATTAGATTGCTAGTTTAAAAGGGATCTATTAAAAGGATTATTATTAAGGTTTATACAACCTTATTTTCTTTTAAGTAGTAACTTTTGAAGTTAATTTTATATTGATAGTAACTTGTATATATCTTAAGTCATCTATGTTAGACATTGGTGATCCTTAAGATCTTATTTGTTTCTTTTATTTGGTGCTTAAAGCACCAAGTATGTAAATCTTATAAGAAGAAGGGTTAGAAAAAGGTTTTTAGTATTAAAAGGGTAGTTTGGCCATCCATGTGGATGAATAGAGGTGGATGATAGAAATCTCTATTCTAATTGGCCAAAAATCATGCCCAATGGGCTTCAAGGAGACTGTCCGAGGGTTTATAAGGAGTTAGGGTTTGCTTTTCGAAGGGAGTCAAACATTAGAGGCTAGGATCATAAGGTTTAGGTTTTTGGATCTGGTTTAGGTGCAAATTTTGTGTAATTTTCACTTTTTATGAAGAAGTTATAGGCGCCCAAAGTTAAGGTGTTGATTTTGGACCTACTGTCACGCTTTTGGATATAACTCGTGCATATAGAGAGCAATCAAGAATCGGCGACTAGGGTTGGAGAGAGCACTTTTACATCTACACTTTTTATGTATAGCTTGATAAAATCCAAGCTAGAGTGAAGGAGATATTGGAAATTGAAGTCAGTGCTTACAAACTTAAGGGCAGTAAGTGATCCGCTTACATAGTGGTTACATTTTGAGCTGTATCTTAAGCAATTTGATAGGTTTTTGGCTCAAAATTTTCAAGAGTGTATATGTTTATGTCACAAGACTATGTGCAAAAATTTTATGGCATTAAGATTTTGGATTTGTGAGATATAAGGGATATAGTACTCGGATGTCTCTTAGCTAGGGTTTTAAGCACCTGCTAGGGGTTTTGAGATATCAGACGATTGGAAATGAATTTGCAATTGATTTTTTCTTGTGGTGAAATTTAAGAGAATTTTCTACACTTTGAACTATATTTTATAGAAATTGAATGGTTGGATCAAGAGTTATTGGACTCTAAAGTTTGGCAAGAAATAAGTCCTTGCGGGTGAATAAAGTTTTGAAGGGTTTTTGTGGAAATTTGAACCCTTTTTGTACAAACTTGCTTGAATACAAGAGGGTTTATATATATAACTTCTCTTTTTTTGAGATTTTTGTATTATTTGTCCTTCTTATTACGGACAAATTACCTGTTGGATTTTGCCATCAAGTTTCAAATAAACTCTCTACAGCCAAGTACCCAGTGTATTCCCAGATAGAAGGCCACGTCGTAGGACAACGTGATTCAACAAGATTTGTTTCACTTTAAGTTTTCAAAGGAATTTCTTCAAAATCACAAGTAATGCCTCTCGATCTTCATCAGTTTGGAATTTGAATGATAATTTTTTATTAAAAATGGTAGTTTCCAATGCTTTGTAGGTTGGAAGTTGCCTTGCCACTTGTAGTCTTTGAAAGATTTCATATTTTCTTAGAAGTTGTTTGAGGGTACAATAAACAATGATCTTCTCTTAAAGAATAATGTTTACTTCATCAAACTAATCAACCATACTATTTACTTTGATAAAATGAGTGTCTATGCTCATATCATCAATCTTCTTGAGGTTAAAAAACTTTTCAATAAGGTGAGTAATCTTAGAATTAGTGTTATTTTCATATTGAGATTTGAGCACATTCTAACATATATATGAATCAAAATATTGTTTCAAAAGCTTTATGATCTAATTCTTGGCATTTTTATTAAAAATATTCATGACTTGGATCTTTATTGATTTTTCAAAATTTGACATGGGATTTGACAAAGGAGTGATGCAAAAGTGGAATAATCCATTCTTTTACAAAGAATATCTAATTTAATATGCCCACATATGGTAGTTAGTTCCTCCATTGGAATGATGCTTGTTTCCTATATATGTTTTATTTGTATTAATAATTAAGCAACTTCAAATTTTTTTTTGTAATTCCTAATCCTAATCAATGAGCTTTAGCAAGTTGTAACTTTTAATCTAACCATCTACTTAATGCAAGCTTTTGCACAAAAATGACACTATAAATCTTCTATATACTCAAAAAAATTTAGTTCAATCCAACTTACAAATTGTGAAAAAATATCCAAAATCCGTATTAATGTCATTTGGCTGCCAACTTGAAAATTGATGCAGATGTTCCAGTAGTAATTTCTCCTTTTTTAATTATTAATTTCAATTTAAAATTTTTATATAGCTTGATCTCTAAGTCTTCTAATACCATGCTAAATTTCAACTTTTTTTTACTAAGAAATCTCTAGATATCACAAAAATCCTAAATAATCTCAAACTAATAAATTTCCAATACCTCCTCGCACTAATGATCAAATATCTCTCACCTACACTATTAGATCATTACAAAATTTTACACGCTCTTAGTACACCCAATCAACCACATATTGCAAAATTTTCAATTATAAATATTATACCAATTATATACACTAGTAGAAAGTGCTAGCCATAATTTTATTCTATAAAATCCAAATCACCAATACAAACCTTGGCTTTGAATAATGATTGCAAAGTCATCCCAAAACCTATGAAAAAAATCTTATGCCTTTGAAAAAAGCTTGAAGCTAACTTTCAAATTCTAATTGCTGATCTCCAAATGATCCCATATTTTGCCCTTAGTAGCCATTTTAGTTGCTAGAGGTCTGATTTTGATCCTATCCCACAAATGGTAGACCCTTGGATATCAATCCAACCTATTCTAGGAATTTTTAAGCTTGATCTTATCTTCAATTTAATCCTAGTATCAATCATATCAATTATTTATCTCTTTTATTCTATTTTTATCAATTTATGGCTTTTTTAAGATAATAAAAAAGTTTCTACAACCTAGAAGGAAAAATTAATAACTGACTCTTATCTACTATCTATTAAGACAAGAAAATAATTTAAAATACTTTTGTAAAACCTTTCTTAAGTATCTTATGTTCCTATTGAACCTAGATTATTGAATATTAATTAGAAAATCATTCTTGTTTATATTTTCACCACATAAACGTATTATAACATGACATTATCACTACCTTGATTTTATATGACATTTGGTCTATTATTCATTGATAGTAAGTTTTTAGAAATGTCTTCACTATTTGCAATCACTATTGGTATACTCAAAGCAATTTGTTCTCCTTTACTCTCACTTTATGTATCATCCTTCTTATACCATGATGGCTTAGTTTCCTTATGTGCATAATTTTTACTATTTTATTTAAGAATACATTGACTTTATAGACTTCTCTTGTCATTCAAGAAATTATAAATAAATAAACATTGTAGCAAATACTATTGGCAAGAAATCACCCACTACTTCTTCAACTATATTGCTAGACTTACTAAATAAAAGGAAAGAGATACCAACACTCTTTTGGAAAAAATTGCATTGATATTATATTGGAAGTACATAAAACATTATAAAAAAAAAACTCAATTCAAATAAAAAGAGAATATAAATAATAACATAAGCCCAAAGAGGTGGACTAAACTAAGAAAATTAATTGCTAATTATAAAAGAATCAATGGAACCTTCTACCTTATCTGTCTTTATCCACTATTGTAAGTAATTGGACCAATAAGCTAAAAGACAAAAAATAATAATAATAATAATAATAATAATAATATTTAGTTAGTTCTTTTTTTATTTTTTTATGAAATTTGTAAAGTAAGAAGTTTGTTGCTACACCTCTTATTAATTGTTAGCATAAAATATTGATAGAAATCTATAATTTAAAATAGTTTATTAAACTTTTATAAGACAATTTCATCAAAAATTAATTTTTAAAAAGTTATCAAGCATACATTTATACAAATATTTTTTAAATTTCATTAAGATTCAAAGATAATATATATTTTTTAATTTAAAATATATTTTTTAATATTTTTATTTTTATTTTAAAAAATTAATATATTATAAATATATATTAACTAAAAACTCAGAAATATAAGATTTAAAATTTAAGATATTATATTTAAGATAGAATATGCACAAATTTTTCATCTTTGATAATGTTATTGTAAGTGATTTTAAATATGACTTAAAAAATACATGTAGCAAAAAAATTAATTTATATCAAAATTATCAATAAATTAATATTTTTGTTTGACAGGTTAATATACTAGTATAGATATATATATGGTTAATTGACTTGGTTTTATCTCAAATAACAACATTTATAAACCCACATGAGCATAGTGAAAATGTTACCAAACTTAGATATACCACTCATTAGTCTATATTATGAATCCTTTCTACTTACAAGCTTTCCAAAATGAAATCCAAACACCCACATTTCAACGACAAACAAACAAACTTAGAAAGATGTTTTTTTCTTGAGACCTTTTGTAGTGTAAAAAGGACATTCTGTTTTTTTCCCCAAAACAAATCAGACAAAAGTAGGAAGTACATCTCTGGAATGGATATTCCTACCTAGTTACAGAGCACATCCATTCTGGGCCCCTATGCTGATTCATCACCCAAATATTTAACTTGTTTTTGTTTCCCACAAGCTTTTCATGTGGATTTCATGCACAAAAAAATCTACTTTTATCCAAACATTCAGATGTTTTCTATTGGTATTGGCCAAGCACCAATGCCACATTTGTTACACACAAAAGTTCATGGTCCCAGATTTGTAGAGGTTTACACTATTTTTTTAGAATTTTTACACAAAAGGAATGAAATGTTCAAACAATGTCCACAAACAGAATTAATTATGATTGTTTCAAATATATGAAGTAATGTTTCAATGAACCTCAAAGAATGTATGACTTGACTAAAAGGTTTGACTTCTAGAGACTTCCTAAAGGCTTGAAATGACTTCTTTGAAGATATTATTCACCCAAAAAGTCAAAGGTTTTATATTTTGAGTAATGTTATATTTTATTGAATTATGGTTATAATGTTCTTGTGTTTGTTGTTGATGGACATGGAAAAGAAAATAGAAATATAATTATAAATTATTATATTTATATATTTACACAAACGGACTCATAATATGCTCCAAATTCCTCAGTTTGAACTTGTAAAAATCAAAAACATCAACAATGAATTTTTAAAGAAAAATTTAAAACACAAACAAAAGAACATATTATTTTTATATTTAATTTTACAATAGTATTGTTCTTTACTGTATGTTATTCATTGTTATAATATAAACAATATTACTATAATTGACATTATTTTTAATTTTATGTTTGTAAAGAATCAATATACAGTGAGTTACTTGAGTTGGTATTACATTGCAAGATATTGGAATTAGAATTTTGTCAAGTACATGAAATTGGTGAGCCATGTCCAACATAACACACCAAGTGGATGTAACTAAATAAGACATATTTGCAAAAGCATTTACTGACATTTTTGTTCTCATTATTGTTGTTATTGTTATTATTATTGTTGTTTTGATTCAGCCAATAGAATCAGCTTAAGATTTTGAAAACTCTCACCACTGCTAAATAATGCCAGTCATCATTGACATCCTTAATTGTTGTTATTTTTTTCTTGTTTGCAATAAACTCCATATGTATATGTATGTGTGTATATATCATGTTCCCACCATTAATTAATATCATTTTTTACAGAAAAAAATATTAATTATCAAAGGTTATTAATCATGACAGGTGGCACATGGCCTCTATTAATTAATATAAATAAATAAAAACCAATTAGTTGTTAGAAATTAGAGGTTATTAATTATGCATCATAGAACGGAGTTGGTTTTTAATTTTTTTATTAATTATTGGAAGATATTAGTTTTTGGAGAATTAATTAACAAGAGAAATATTGTATATATATATAGAGAGAGAGAATTTATGTACATTAGTTACTCATAGATTATGTGATCTTAAGTATTCTTTAAATTTGTGTTTTTCTATTTTTATAGTTCAAACTATGTCTAATAGCTTAAAAAAATATGTCTTTGCTTTAACAATGTTGCCATTATGTATTGTTAGTTTTAACTACTTTTGTTGATTTGTTTCAGAAATTGTAGAACAATTTAGTGTTCAGTAATCTTTGAATATTTGCACAACTTTGAATGAAGTTTTAAAATATAAGAAATTAAAAAATTAAATATTATTAAAATTCCTAGGTCCATCTTCAAATCATAATAAAAATATATAAAACATAATAAAATATTTTACATTTTAGATAAATTTTATAACTTTTATTAAAGTATAATCATTTTGAAAATGTGACTATCATATGTATGTATCAATATTTTCTATATTAAAATTTAGTTTCAACTTCAATATCTACTAAGAATTTTAGAGATTAAAAATTCAGATTATATAAATTTAAGCTATAAATTTAATATTAAGAAATATTTTTAATTAATACATAGTTTGAAATAAATTTATTTTATTAAAAGTACATAGTAGATGTTGATTATTATTGTAATACTTTTTCTTGTAGTGGACTTAATCCATTTTAAACAAGTTAATCTTATACTATTGTATTGTTCTACGTCATGGCAGCCACTCTTTTTTTTTGCAAAGTAGTCAGTTTGTCTCCAACTTCCTTTTATTGGGTGATATCTTCTGATTAGATTGATATTGTATGAATCTACACACTCATACAAACTATATTCATCTTAAATGTAAAAATTCCTACAAAAAGAGAAGTTATTTCTTAATAGTTTTTTTTTTGCAACATGCACCCCAAATTATTGAGGATAGAATGATGTAATTGTTTCTTGTATTACTTCCAAAATCAAGTGCATAATTCAAATTAAGATTTTATACTCAATGAATGTCAGTAAAACCTATTGATATTAGCCTTGTAAATTTCTATAAGAATCTAAAATTGTAATAAGTTTCATCTTCCTTCTCTTAAAATAAGAAACTTCGACCTACTCTAATACAATCCACAATCTTAAACAATTTTGTGTATATACTAGAATCATCATGAATTTCCTTTATTCTTGAAACTTTCGTACCTTCTAACAACCTTTGAACTTCAAATAAAAGTCCCAAATACTTAAAAGTTCAACCCTTTAAAGATGATATTTGAATTTTTTGGATATCATTTCTTATGTATCCAACTAGATTTTGTTCCGGCCTCACCTAGTTGTTACATCCTCAATGAAGTCAAATTGTGACTCTCGACTTATTAATTTTATAAAATTATTTAAAAGAATTTAATGATTTACTGTAATTTTACTTTAAGAAAATATAGGTGTTGTCTTTGTGTTTGATTTATAATTACATGTGATGTAAGAATATAATGATATTACATTATTAACAAACTATAATAATATTATATTTCTAATTTAAGTTAATATATATATATATATATATATATTTTAAATTATACAAGTAAATTGTAGGAAAAATTATACATTTACTTTATGAAAAAGATAAAATGCACTTTTCAAAACCAGTATTTTGATTTGATTTGATTTGATTTTTTTCTTTTTCCCAAAAGATACCTTACAATATAGATTTACTGGATTTAATTTATTTTTTAAAAACTCCATTATAATTAACACTTTGACAGTAAAATTTGATTTTTTGCATGTGTACATCAAAACTTAATAAACATAATTCAAAATTAAAGAATATGATTACAAACTTAGATTATTTCAGATTTCTAGGTTAGTTTCACATAAAAAGTATGTACAATTCAAGATAGAATACATGATCATTGCACAAGTATCATTCTGGTAAATAAGTTGGTTTATAAAGATAAAGAAATCTTGCAAGTACCAGTGTGTAAATAATAAATAAGTTTTTTCATTAGTTGTAACATCTTATATGTGAGTATTCAAATGTACATTACAAGATTGAATTCATGTGGATTTGATTGAATGTGAAAATACCCAATATACAATGCCATCTATATCCATAGAGTTAGTCTCTTGTTTGCAACATAACATGATTTATTTTTACTGTTCTTTTTACATTCTTAAAAAATGAGTTGTTTTTAATGCCCAAGTACAACCTTCTCAACTCAAATTTTTAACTTTTTTTTTCAAATTAATAAGTTAAAAAAAATTGATATAAACAAAACAAAAATCTACAATACTGATTATTGTACATTTTCAAAATCTAATTTAAGATGTTTAAATTATGATTTTTTTACAGCTCAACATCAAACTTTGTATACTAGTCTTCAGAATCAAATCAACACTCTCTTAACATGTTATAATTTTGATGATAATTTTAAGAATGTATAACTCAAAACTAATTTTCCACCATTTAAAGAAATATTTTTTGCAGATTTAATTTTAGTTCTTTATTTATTGATTATATCAAATAACCATATAAATATATTTGAGTATAATTACTTATTCTTTTATGTAAAGCAATAACATGTGATTGAAGGTATTAGGAATATTTATTTATTCAAATCCATCACACATACACACAATTAAGTAAAACTTGTATCAAACTAATTGTTAGATATTTACACAACCATTTTAAAGAAATAATAAAATTTATTGCCACATGATCAATTGTGGTCAATATCAAATCTTTCAATTATACTCTGTAATCAAAGACAAGCATTTACTAGCAGATAAGTTGAATTTTACATCAACCCTATGCAATTTGAAAGTAACACAATATAACATGTATACTAGATTTCAAAAATTAAGGACTAATTTGTTTGAAGGCATAAAATAGTGAAAACAAAAAAAAAATCATGCTATCAACACAGATCATGAAGCACAATTAATCAAAATTACTAGCAGAAACCTGATTCAGCACAAAATTCATTATTAAACAATTTTAAAAAGTTAAACTATTGTGAATTTCAATTTTGAATGGTTTTTTTTTTTATAATGGTCGAAGTAATTGTAATTAGATTTTATGAGTTTGAAGTAAATCTTGATCTGATTTTACTGAAAGACATCATAACATAAAAAGATGATTGTTCTAAGAACATTATCTACAACTATTTCTTTCTTTCTTTCTTTATTTACATAATCAGCACATAAACATTAAAAACTATAATAATTCAACTATTTAGTATATCTATTTTTAATTGAAATTTTCGTAATTGAAAATTCTGGTTTTGGTAAATTATATTTAATTTATTCATAAAATTATACAATAAATTATAGTAACTTTTCAATATTTTTTTTTTTTGTTTTTTTACTTGTATTTTTTTTTTCAAAAGCTTCTTTCACAGATAGATTATTGAAAAGAAAATTATCATAAAAACATGAAGTTCTACAAATAATATCTTTGAAAATTATAGTGCAAATGATATGTAACTTTATTCATTGATTATTAAAAAAATTAAATTGAAAAAAAATGCCAAATGAATACAAACACATAAAAAATGTGGGACTTTATGCTCCAATAAATGCAACATCTGAATGTCAAGGTTGCTTTGAAGTTCCAAACATTCATAAGGATGCCACAAGATTCATGAAAATTGTAGTGTCTTGGAGATGAAGTGCCTTAAAAAAAGTTAAATTTGACTACTCCCCAATGTGAAATCAACAAGCTAGAAACATGGAATAAACTACAAAATGGATCAAAACTTAACAACAAAAAAAAAAAATTAATTTTAAAAAATTTTAAAAATAGGATAATTTCAATAAAGATATTATAATTTAATCACTTAACTGAATTTTATACAGGTGATCATATCATGCATTTTTTTTTTTTGAATAAAAAATTATGATTTTGTCATATAAAACAAAGCTATAAACATGTCAACTATAATTTTTAAATAAGAAAAAAAATATTATGTGAAATAGATTTTTTTCAAAAGTAAATAAATCAATTTCTTTAAAGATGCATTATTTATTATGTAAGTGGTGGATGCAATAGAAGAAGCTATCATGCATTTATGTGTTAATAAAGGTGTTATTAATGCCACCATAGTTTTTGCTATATCACCACAAATTGCCATACACCACATGCCATTACAAATTTTGCTAATGCCACCATAAGTTGCACTAAACTTGTATTGCACACCACAATGCACTTTAAATACACATCCATAAGGAATGTGCACTTTATCCGTTGTGATGTGCATGATGTGCATTAGCAATGTTTCATAAAGTACATTGTGGTGTGCAATACAATTTTAGTAAAAACATGTTATTGTCTTGTCATTATTATTCCAATGGTAGCTATGGAATGGCTGTGAATTTTCATATATTTAATATAAATGATAAATAGTAGGATGGTCATAAAATTTTGTATCTAAAGTAAGTTGGTCATATGGAAAAATATTAAGATGTATTGAAGTCACATATTATGCTAAATAAAAAGATGTTGAAATTACATAATGGTTGAATATTAAATCTAAGTGTGTGTACTGTACATGAGCTTAAAAAAGAAGTATCAAAAACTTAAATTTGGTAGTGGCATTGATAAAAGTTTCATTAATCTAATTATTACAAAAAATAAACTCTTGAATAGATTTTTAAAACATGTATTTATTCTGATTTATTGTTTTGAATTTTTTGTTTTTATTGTATTGATAATAGTAATGCTTAATTTTTTTTTAAATACTCCTTTTTACAAGAAATATATATATATATATATATATATATATATATATTGTAAATTCAAATTCATAAAACAAAACCATGAACAATTAAAAAATATTAATATTCAATAAAATAATAGAGAAATATATACATACATAATGGTAAAAAATCAAATATTACAATTGTATCTTACTAATTGTCTTATAGCTTGGAGATTAATGTCATATTTTATCTTGGAAAATAGAATTGTTTTAAAAAACTAATTCAAAACTTTAAAAATAATTATAGATGTATATATACTAATATTGTTACCTGTTTGGATAAACTAAATCCAGCTTAATTTCATTTCAGTTGTGGATATATATATATATATATATATAACTTTATTGTAAGACCAAAGTTGTTTTCTATTTGTCCAATCATTGAATTTGATGTAAATTTAGCTGTAATAACATTTCTTCTTCTTTTTCTTTCTCTGAAAACCATAAAACAATTCTGATTGTGTTGAAATATTGAAATGAAGTGAAGATTTGAAAAAGCAATTGTGTGAAATTAAACTTAGAATTGATTTTAAGTTCAATCATAACCTCTTTTTTTTTTTTCTTTTTTTTTTGTGTGTTGGTACTTGTAGAAGTTTCTATAGTCTTCAGACCTCGTCTTAAATGGTAGAAAATTTTCAAACAGAAGTAAAAATGGTTTCTAAGACTTTAGAAAATTTACGAGCAATTCATCAACTGCATTATTAATTTATTTGATTACAAGTTCTAAAATTTCCAAGTGTTATAAATTTATCTTCCACTTCGGTATTTAGATTTTATTATTGATCTTTTACCCCTTTATTCTTTTCCCCCCTCTCTTTGATCATTATGTTTTTACTTAAGTAGTGATAATGTCATTCTAAATTAACAACTCATTCATTTTTATTTTGGTTTTTTTCATACTTACTAAGTTTACTTTCATAATGTGCTACCTTTTCTTACTATATATTAAAGGGAATTACATTTATCCTCAGCCTAAAGAAGGGACCATCCCAAGGAGTACTATTCTACTTTTTATGTTTTAAATTATAAGTTTTATTTTGTGTGTGAGGTTGCAAGGAATGCTTTTGGAATATGCTTCCTCTTCACAAACATTTTGATCTTCTCTATCCTCTTTTTTCAAAATAATAATATCTATCAATACGATGTTGTAAAGCAAAGTCAAGAATACATGCATGGGGATAAGATTCAATAAAATAAATAATTATAATAATAGAAAAATGATATACAACAAAACAAAATAATAGAATTTTCATGGATACTTGTTCCACTAAACAGGAGTTTGTCTACTCCACTAAGTCAATCTATCTTTGCATTTTTTTTCTTTCTTTTTTCAAATAAACCAAAATTGAAAGTCAAACATCTTTCAAGTGTAGTTGTCTTAATATAATTCTTTCCATTTCTTACATTTATTTTTAATTTCCTTGTGTCAACTCTTTGATGGGTGTTGTACAAAGTGCCCAAATCACACACAACATTGAAACTCAAAAACAAAAATACATTTTTGGGTGGCTTGGGGATTGTGCATGGCTTGGATGAAAAGTCAAGCATCACTTCCACACCCATATCACTTGGTTAACCCTAATTTATCCAAGATGACGTGGCTCAGTTGGTCAACTCTATAATTTGGTCACAGGTGCCCTATAGTTTTATCCATTGTTTGCCAACTCTCTTGACATTCTACAGGCAAGTCCAGCTGGCTGTATGCAAATTTAGATGCTTGACCTTCAAAGGGGCTATTGTCATGTAGTGCCCCCCCTCATCCCCTTGTGATGAGGGGCACTACATGACAATACAGAGACTCTATTGTGAACTTTAAGTGGAGATGTGAAATATTAAAGAGTTAGCACCATAGCTCAAGAACAAGTTTCATAGAATTAAAACAAAAAACAAAAAACGAAAACAACGTGTTTAAATAATCGGAGATAAAACACAAAATAAAATGTAATAAAAATATCACTGGGAGGAAAAATGTTGTGATCCAAAGAAACATTTACCTTCATTGTATTTTGTCCTTATTGCACGAAAAGCGCCGTGAACGTGGCTACACAAAAGGATATGGATAACGAACATGGTCGAGACGCTACGGAGCCTCATCCATTCCTCCTTCCCGAGGTGGTTCGTTAATATTTCACATCTCCACTTGGACGGACTGACTAAGACGGAAAGATGGCCGCTGGCCATTGTTTACCCCGACAGTCGTCGACCTTGACACCCCGCGGAGCCCTTCTCGTCGTCCGATGCTGCTGTGTGAACAGTGCACGAGCAATCGTGGACACGTGGTCCTTGAAGAATGACGTGCCATAGTGACGTGGCGAAGTAATCTCGGTTCCTTTCGACGCGTTTACACTGCACATGCTGGAAATCAACTCAAGATTGCATCTTAGTGTTGCTATATTTGTTATTATTAGAACTAGTTATTTAGTCAAACATGGCTCGTTCTATATGAAAAATCTTCATCCTAGGACACTCTAAAAATGGCCTCGAGCTCCCCAAGAGTTGAATCTTGTGTTTGTTGCATAAACAATTTAAGAGTGTTAGATTGTTGTGGTTGACTCTTGAGTGTATGTTTTTTTGCCTCTAATCAGCCTTCCAAGTGTTCAACTTTGGCTTGTGTGCAGCCATAGAGATAAATCTGACAGTCCATATTCTGAGATTAGGTCTTGTGTTGAGTTTGGAGTTGTTCTATTTTAGCCATTGGGAAAGTGGCCATGGGAGTTACTAAATTTTGTAGGGAACAGGTGAACACAGTGGGAGGTTACATGCCACATATGGTGTGCTCTCCTTCATAGAGCATGGATGGGAATCCATTGCTTTGCTTGAATTTGTGTTGTGGAAAAATAATAAACTATGAATTAGCTCATGATTACGATTATGGGGTTGCTTATTTATACATTTATAAAAACCACAATTAAACATACTTGAATGTGAAAATGTACTTTTTCTTTTTCTTTTTTTCTTTTTTTTTTTGTCAAGATTATTAGTCATAACACATTAATTGTACCCTAATAAAATCAATGTTATTGTTGTCATGTGACTTGACTTGAATCATTATTTTGGTGAAGTAAATAATGCCCCAAGCTCATGTCATTGCAAACAACTACTGTATACATTAGATGTGTATACAATTTGTAACATAAATAATACTAATTAATATTTGATAAAAGTGAGATAAATTTTAATCAAATTTACCTTTAATTCATTTTTAAATCTTTCAAAGGTAGAAAACTTGACATAGCATGTAGTGATCATATAATAACTTCACATTTTAATATTATCACTACAAGCTAGCATAAAGTTGTGTGGCATTTGTTTGATGCAAATTTTCACAGATTACTTTTATTTATTTATTTTCCTAGTTTGAAACATGAATTAGAAACATAGAATATGTTAAAAGCTTTTGAAAACCATAGAAAAATCAATTACAATTAACATTGTCCTGTATATACTTAAGTAATGTTATACCATAATTATATGTTCGTAAACTAATATTATACATAAAGTTTGGAATTTCTATTTGTTAGGTATTTATTTTTATTTAACTAACAGTTAAACAGTTCAAATTAAAAATTCCAAACTAATTAAAATAGTAGTACAATTTGTAAGAGGATATACATTTATTTTTATGAGTTAATATTAAAAAACAATAATAAAAATAAAAAAACTTAAAGTTTCCAGGAAATTACTAGAGACTTTGTGTACAAAGTGCAGATCAATTTTATACAATTAATTGTAAATAAGTTAAAGACCTACATAAACCTTTATAAGGCATTATTTTGAAAAGAATAAATAAACATAATCTTCACTTTTTAATGAGCAGTGTATATTAAAAATATATATGTAAATAAACATATGAAAAAAAAGAAGCAGTGTATTAAAATTATGTTATTTTCATAATATGCTATTATGTGTATTATTATTTTTATTGTTATTATTTCAAAATACAAGTACAATTTATTCCACATAATAGCTTACAACAAACCTTGCATTAGTACTTTATGCTTCAGTGAAATACATGTGTATATGTGTATACATATGTAGAGAGGAGATATATATATATATATATATATATATACACATATATAAACTTAAGAAAAATGTGTTCATTAATATCTGTTTGTAAAATATTTACTTTTAAAAAAAAAAACTAACACAGATGTTTGTACTCAAGCCCAAATAGATGAATATAATTTTTGTAGAGGTGTTGCTACAATAAATTCTAAAGTAGAAAAGAAAATAAGAGTAGATTATCCATATTTAAATAATTATATAATATTTTAATTTTATAGTCTAAATAATTATTATGTGATTATTTATTACAAAATCAATTCTTATAATTAATCTTTATTCAAAATAAGAGTAGATTATCCATAATTATTATTATCTTGTGATTAATATTTTATTCATAGGTAAAAACTCTAATTCGTCAATAATTTGGGATATATATATATATACACTCACATATATTATAAAAAATATATAATTGGTGATTTACATAAGACAAGATATTTTTATTTTCACGTTAATGTTGTAAGAAAATTTTATGTTAAATAATAAACAAAATCATTGTTTCCTTTGAGAAGTCTTTGTTTTAGTGTAGTGATTTAGAAAGCAAGAATCTACATTAGTAATATTAATAATTTAAAATATTGGTAATAAGAAACGTAGTAATCCATAATTTGAAGTTTTTTAATCATGTCTTTGATTTTAAAAGAAGAAAAGAAAAAAGAAAAGAAAAAAGAAAAGAAAAGAAAAGAAAAGAAAACTATTATTCTGTAAAGAATTGTAACAAAAACTATGTTATCCTTCTTTTCTTTTCTTTTATGTTTTTTTATAGTATAATTAATTATGCTTTATCAAAAACATGGTTGAGTTATTTAATAACTCAAATTTTTATATCTAATGATCATTTAAAATAAAGTTAAAATTAAAATGCTGAATATGGAATAATACCTTTTTTTAATCATTGTAATGAAAATATCATTTACAACGTTATTTAATATTATTTTATTGTAAAATAAAAATCTGGTTAGTTTTTTCTTACTTGAAAAATATTTTTGTGATATTTGAGCAGATATTATCACCCTAATTCAACAGATACATACTTTCTGAATACTGTCTTCCTTTGCATTTGCATATCAAACATTGTATCAAAATATATCACTCTCATATTAGTACCATTTTTTCTTGTAAGTATAAGTACAAACTCAAATGAGTTCATTGGCATCAATGTGAATAAAATACATGAATACCATTGATACTTAACCAAAAGTATTTGTGAGTTATTTTGCATAAAACAATTGCCTAAAACATTTTGAAAATAATATTCTTCAATGATGTAGTGCTATTGTGAAATTTCAAGCATACTAATTATTAAAGAGGTTTAATAAATTGCAAAGATATGAAGTCCAGTTTATCTTTTAGCTTTTATTCTCAAGTATAATGTATTCCCCTCACACTATAAATTGATTTAATTGTCAAGAAAAAATAAAATAAAAATAACACTTTGTACTGGGCATATCAAAGAAAAAAAATCACGAAATAATACTTCCAAACTTCAATTGCTTGGTTTGTTGTCAAACCATAAAATATCCAACAATGATATTGTTTTTACATACTAATCATGCTTGTAAATTTCATTATTAACATGCACAACTCAATATTCATCAACCCTTAGATTTTCACATACTATGCAATCATGAAATGAAAATAAATTTATATAAATAAATAA
Organism: Physcomitrellopsis africana; assembly: GCA_036785485.1. Taxonomy (NCBI): domain Eukaryota; kingdom Viridiplantae; phylum Streptophyta; class Bryopsida; order Funariales; family Funariaceae; genus Physcomitrellopsis; species Physcomitrellopsis africana. The sequence goes on along the minus strand of JAWRVF010001606.1, from coordinate 34,010 downwards.
ATAAAAGTGATTTGTTATATTTTTTTATTTTTAACATTAAGCATTTACATTTGCTCAACACTTAATCAAACCCTAACATCCCAATATCTTTACTTTGAATATTAAATCAAGTATCTACTGCATTTTTATAAAATTTCATTTTTAAAGTAGAAAAATAAATAAATACTTTTTCCATCTAAATATGTGCAATATTTACTAAATTAGAGAAATAAAATGATAGTTTAACAGTATCATTGCTGATCAGAAAAGCAGAAAGGCCATAAATCCACTCATATTTCTGGAAATATAAGTTTAGAGGGCCTTCATTTGGAAAAGTACTAGTTGTACATATATGTGCATGTTTATGTATATGAATACAATAATATTTGTATTCATGCACAACGCTTTTGGAACTTATTTCATGTAATAAATCATCTGGAGTATATATATATATGTGTGTGTATGTATATATATAGTCACAAATTATTCCATTTTACAATTCATTTCTTAAAAAAAATCAAAATTCCAGAGAGATGCAAACATTCACATGAATGATCTTTAATATATATATATATATATATATATGATGTAATTGTATCGAGTTGAAATGAACATTCCTGTGTATATGGTTTGCTTGGGAACACAAAAACCACAGCATAAAAGGGTAGGACAAGTGCAAGGAAGAATTTTAAGGACCTCAAATGTAACCCCATTTTTACCCACAAAAATCAACTTTAGTGCTCAAAAAGAAAAACCCAGTTTTGTCCTATGCATTAATAACCACCTTAAAAAGTTACAAGTACTTTTTTGCCCCCATACTGAACGGGAACGTTTTTATGAGCCTTGTTGCAAGGAAGGAGATAGTGGGAACATGGCTTTACCACAAGAGCACCCAAGCCAAAGTGGAAGTCAAGGAACACCCAACCACTTATTCAAAGTATGACGATTTCGTCCCCAGAATTCTGAGTGGTTATCCCCAAAAGGAGGAGTCAGTCAGCCACCCAGCCATAGCTAAAGCATATCTTAGGCCAAAAAGGCAAAGCCAAAGCCAAAGAAAAAAAGGCAGCCAAGCTTGTGGACTCTGCAAACTAATCTCAAACCGCGGATGATGTTTATCGATGAATATCGGGTCCCGTTTGAACAGAGCCCGGGTCGGCCATGACGATGGACTCGCGTGTCACCCCTGGAAACGGAGGGGGTTTGGGGGAGGGGAGGGCGTGGCGATCGGCGGACGGGAGTGCTACGGCAGCTGTAGCGATACGCAGGAGAAGCGCGGGTCTGGACGGCAACCGATGGTAATTAGGATGGTTAGCGACACATGGCCGTATTGTTCCGAGGGCTTGATCTCGCCCGCTGTCACCTTCAGTGTAACATCACGAGATTGTTCCGCCCCTCCCATGCCACAAACCTCGAGCGGATTGCCTTCTTATTATTGCGACCGTCGTTGAATCCTGCTAGAGTGAGAGATGCCGTAGTCGAGGCGACATATTGAGTCATTCTGCTCTTCGTTTGGCGTTCCGTGGCGTAAGCGGTGTTGGTTTTGGTGGATTTTTGGGGGCTGAAGGCTTTGGAGTCGGAAGGTTCTGGAAGGTTGTCGAAGTTGTGCCGGGTCCGACTCGTTGCCGTGAGCAGGAGTTTGTAGGCAGACGTTTTGATTGACAAGTGCAAGAGTTGGTTGAAAGACACGGTCGGTTTGGAAGTCTTCGTGGAGGAAGACGAGTTGGCGACTGGTGGTTCGGGAGGGAGTTGTCTTGGGGGAGGGGACGCAGGAGTGCGAGTCGCATGCTCATCTTGATCCTCACATCTCGTACTCGTTGTTTTCGTTGGCTCTGAGAGGAATTTTTAGCCTGCTCGGGTTTTGCCTATCGGCAGGAGTTTTTTTTAGCGGAATTAGAATCAATTTCTTGGCTGCGAGGTTGGTGATTTGATTTGTCTGCCATTGAGTAGGCGAATCGAGTGCAGGAGGTTATTGAGTATCTCGGGACTTATCGGGTGGTTAAGTCTCAGTGTTCTGCCAAGGATAGCCGTCCTCCGTTAACTAGTGTCATTCTAAGGGTGGTTGAATTTTTGAGGGAATTCTTCGTGTTTCGAAGAGTTTTGTGAGCAATCACGGAGTTGCAATCCACGACGGGTTACCTTGGGGTCGAGTTCGTGTCTTCTGTACACAGCCATTGCTAAGGGAGGGGCTGGTTTGCTCTGCTAGAGGTTCTGAGAAATGGAGCCGTGTGGCTGTCGCTGGTGATACTTCACTTGTGCATCGGAACATTGTGTGAAGTTTTTATTTGGATACGTTGAGCAGATTTAGGAGAATTTGTAGACCGTACGCTAGGAGTATTTTAAAGTTGATTGGGCGAGAGGGTTGTACATCTTACCATACTGCTGGTTTGTTGCAAAGGTACTCGTTAAGACAGGGAAGGGTTTCCTGATTATCTGGCAGAGGAGAACAGTTGGAATCCATGGTTGGTCCAGCCTCGCACAATGTCACCAGCGGTGCGGGTTTGCAGCAGGATGATTACCATGAAGAGAAGCATGTTTGGTTAACCCAGCCTCGAGCCGCGGTTCAATGCGGTTCACGTTCAAGGCAACTACAAACGAAGCACTATTCCGGAGGCGATTCGGGAAAGCGAGTTAACCAGAGAGTTACGAAGAGAGCAGACCACAGGGTAGGAGGAGGACCAGACATGAATGCAAGAATCAATCTGCCGTCATCGGCCTCGTCTTCTGGTCGTTTCTCTTGTCCATCTAATATCGATCGCTTCCTCGAGGTTACTACTCCCCGGGTGAAGACTCAGAATCTTCCCAAGGTATCTATCTGTTGTGGCATAATTGCAACTCACGCTAAGCGCGTAGTAGAGGATTTTGTTTTATGTGGACACAGCTAGCCAGGATTCTGGAGATACGGGCATGAAAGTGAAACTTCCGGGCTGCAAGCTTCACGGTTGAAGCTTAGAGTTGGTTTACTTGGTTTGGCTGATGTCGTTGCTCCGTCTTCAAATTTATCCTTCCGTATTCATCGCCGCAGTCTATGTTATTGCGGCTCTTCTTTTTACCGTACTGACTCTGAAATATTCCCCTTAAAAGGAGACGATTTCTGTTCCCAGGGTTTTTATTTTTTTGTAATTCTATCTTTATTACTTGTCTTCTTTTTTCAGTGAGTGATCTATTTCTATGAATGTGTGAGGAAGACGGCCAATAGCATAACGAAACTATTTGTGCTGCGTGTGTTCTCTCCTTGACATCAATGGGTGTTTTCAAGGCGGGAATGCGTTGCACTATAAGTTGTGTGTGCTCTCGATATTTTGAAAGTAGACTGAGACCTTAAAGATCTTGAAGTTCCGGATTAAAGACAGAGTTGGAATTTTTCTTCTTTTCCCTATGGTTGCAGGAGGACGACGTTTCGTAACCTTTAGACTTGCCGAAATATTGCGTAACTATTATCTCATGTATCACATGTGCTCATGTGATTGCAAGAGCAATTGGCATCGCTTTCGTTGTTGTAAACTGTGCAGTTGAAATGCAGCATTTTTGTCTCAAGGCAGATTGTGTAACCCCTCTGTTGCAATTTTCTTAGTTTGCAGTTTTAAGCATAGTATTTTGAATTCGATTTCTAATCACTGCTTCTCACACTTTTATTTTTTGTTTGTTCGTTCGTTCGTTTGTTTTTTTTGATGATCTGCAGTCTTATGTACGGGATTCTTCTCAAAAGCGTTGCCTCAACCCTGAAGAGACAGCTTACTTCAACCTGAGAGACTTATGGGACTCTTTCGACGAATGGAGTGCATATGGGGCTGGTGTGCCTTTGGTATTGAACGGTGATGAGAGCGTTGTCCAGTACTATGTGCCTTACCTGTCTGCTCTTCAGTTGTACAAGCTGGCACCACGGCAGTCGGGATTCAGGTGCTTCTCACAAGGCATCTCAATCGTATCAAAGATGGATTAGTCTCATTTCTGGTGTCGCGAATACTAGGTCGCTGGAAAGATCCAGGTTCTTGTGTTGATGTGGATGAATGGTCTACTCCCACGGAAGTTTTCTCTTAGAACTTATTATTCCCTACGACTTTGACGAATTGTAAGTAATAACGTATGCGCTAGCGTATATGTTCATTTCAGTCTTGGTTATCATAATCAAAGTTGGAGTGGGCATTTGGTTCGTTTTAGTCTTTGTTTTAGTCCATGATGTGTTGGTAACATTGTTTATGTGCAGGAATCGAGGGTCTGATTTTGATACGGGCAGCGAGGCTAGTTCAGACGGTGAGAATGACGGTTTTTCCCGGGGTTACAAAGGTGCCGAGAGTCCGCCATCGAATTTGCGTGGTTCCTCAGGAAATAGTATCAGGTTGAAATATTCCCGGTCGGATATCGACGAAGATGTAGAGGTCTGGTCTTATTTTGAGACCATTTCGCCGTATAGCCGGGTTCCTCTTGTTGATAAGGTACATTGTTCACTTCTGTTTCCAATAATGGATACTCATATTTGCAAGTAGTCATGCATTTCCTTGCGGGAATGTATTTTGATTAGAAGACTGATTGAATAGACCATTACCTTGCACAAGTATGCGTTTATTGTGTGCTTCTGGACGAGCATTGCCTAAGAGTCGAGAAGTAGCTGTTACTCAGTTGTTTATACTAGTCAAGTCGTTTCTGCCCTCCAAACTGATTCATTGGTGAATTGCAGATTGCAGACTTGTCACGAGATTTCAAGCCCGATAAGAACCCCTTACGTACACTGCAAAGTTTTGACCTTTTACCGAACAGTTGGCTTTCGGTCGCTTGGTATCCCATCTACCGGATACCTACTGGACCTACTCTGCGGGATCTGGATGCTTGCTTTCTAACATTTCATCCTTTGTCAACACCATTGAAAGCTACAGGAGGTAAGAACATATCTAAATGCGTTCTTAAGAGTCACCTTTTTAGTTCAAAGTTGAGTAATGTTAGAGAGGACTTGGTGCTGATAATCTATGTCTACCGTCCTGGTGATCTAACTCTTCTGCATGTTTTATTTTGCAGATGCTTCCATGAGGTCACCACGTCGCGAGGGTGTGTGTGTAGTTCAAAATGTCCCTCCTCTGGAACCTCTACCGCTTCGTGCATTTGGGCTCGCATCGTACAAGCTTAGAGGTACTGTCTGGTCTTCAAGTCCCGAGAGGCGACAAGTTACAATGTTGCAGAAGATGGCCGACGACCATCTCAATCATTTGCGTGTTCAACATCTGCATTCAGACTTCAATTATTTCACCTCTCATAGTACACCGACTCGTCGCTGAGTCGTAACTTTGGGCTGTAACATTAGTGTGTATCTATACCCCTCTTTCCCACCATGGTCAAATAATGACCGCGAGGCTCGATTATTCATCTCATCAAACTGCGACTGACAGCTCTCTTCCGAACTCTTCGCCAATGTTACTGGCCTAGGTTGTGTAAGTTAACGTTGCACCACCTGCGCTGGCATTTTGAATAAGCCAGTCTAGCTGTAGTTTCAGTTTTTTCCCTCATCTGAAACCTAAAAAGTAAAAACAAGAAAAATGGAAAATCTTAATTTTAGTGATTGCACTTCATTCGAGCTTGTAGGGTAGATTAGAGGCAAAGTTTTTGAAGCCTCTTATATGCTTTTGCTGAAGGCAGGGCTTTGGAACATCAATATCAATCTTCTGGACAGTATTGATGATGCGTAATTTTATGTTCAGTTTTAGTTGAAGTGGCAATCTGTAGCCGAGGAGTAGTGGAGAATCTGACAAGGTCTTTCTATTTTCTTCACCTTATAGCATCGTTTTATGAGGCTTAAAGTAGTTCTTATGTTAAAAGACGGTACTTGGATTTTAATTTTTTAATTTTTCTTATATTTTTTATTTCCCTTCTGAACCATGTGCTGAACGTTTTGGCAACGTTCAATATCTAATTTTCTGTAAATGTCTTGGAAAAATAAATGTAAGATATCAACTGGTTGGTTTCCTTGACCACTTAAGCAGCATTCATGTGTGCTTGTTTCGTTTCCTGCTTAACCATTCGAGCTAAGTGATGTTTTTGCATTAAAGATCCGTGGAGTCCTCATGCTTCTATAGCTTCAGACCATGTCAAGTCGGAACCTAAAGCTGTGACAGACTTTGGGTGTAATATTTTGTTCAATGACTGTCACACGATGCTTCAATGTTGCTTTCATTTCATTTTACTCGAAACAACATATAGGAATCAGAAAAAACAGTAAATGTGAGCATATGTCTGTTTACTGAAACACACACGCTAACTAAACATTATGAACAGGTAAGCTAACCTTTTAACTCATATCACAACTATTAAAAATACTAAATGCAAAATAATAACCTTGTTGTATACTGGTTGTTTTGCATATGTACGGACAACACATTTTCTAAAAAGTTAATATCGATTTGGATCAGTTGAAGTAGAAAACTCCCAGTATAAAATCCGTGAAATTATAAAAATGCGTTGATTTGTTGCAATAAAGATGAGGTAGTGTAAATTTGTGGAAAATAGTATACTGATTATCACATATTTGAGCAATTCTTGAAATTTTATGATGGTTGTCAAGTTTTTTTTTGATTAAGGACACTGACACAAATCATAAACATGGTGTGGAGAAAAGTGATTGATAATTTCAATAAAAAAAAATAACTTGGTTATGCTAGATATCTGTACAAACTTAACACAATGAATCTTGAAGATGAGTGCATAGTTCATATTTTCCTTCAATGTAGAATGAAAGAAGGTTGAAAAAACAGAAAACCAAACACTTCATTACATTACTATTGGCATTTTAATAAAATAAATATTTTCAAACAAATATGTTTTGCATCATTCTATTTTCCTCGAGAATGATATTGTTCCATTATACTTCATGTGTTTGAATAAACAGGTTAGAAGCTTGATTCACCCTCTTTACAAAACATTTTTTTTTTTTGGTAATCGCTTGAATTTGAACACATTATGAACCAATGCTCTCCAATAAATATATACATAAATACATATATATTATCTGCACGTGTATAAAATCATTAAAAACAATTCTCAAGTCATTGTAACAGAAAGAGCTAACGAAGCGTTATGCTAAAAGCCTGTCAATATGAATGTACTGATTCCCAGCCAACAATCAACCCACAAAACAGAAGAAACTTGAAAGCAGGAGATGCAGGAATACTAACTATTTCCTTCCCTGATTGAATGGATACCTGAATCGCAAAACTGCTTAGAATCCCCCTCGTCAACTTGAAAAGCTTGAATTGGTAATCAATTGCTATTTGATACAAGTCTTTTCATGACAAGATTAGTGTTTCATTGCTAGTTCTGTCATGATAGAGCCTTCTGTTTATCACCTTTTAAAGCTTTCCTAGTTGCAAGGAGAGCTACGACAGTGCACGGCAACATCGCATCCAACTGACAAACCCAGCCTCCCTTCAAACATGATTCAAAACAACTTTTGTACGAATTAAAACATGGAACCGAGTTGGCAATGTAGAAGAAGGGAGCTGCACAAGCCCGCGTTACTTACTTGTACCAAAATTGGATGCTTACAACGTCAGTTCGTTACTAGCACCCTAAGATTGGATTGGCTACAATTACCTCTCGCACACCCAAACCCTGTGTTTCACAGCTTTGTCGATCGGCGTCGCTTTAAGCTATCAGAATGGACCCAGCAGCCCTAAAAGGAAGCACGCACATGGATTGCATGTCACGTTCAAAAACTCGTCACATACAGAATTTCAAAATAACTCTACGTGAAATCCCATTTCATCAAACAAATTTGCTGTCGCCAGATAATTCATGAGGGTTCGGTAATTCAAGTGGTTGTCAGAGAACGTGTCTTTCTGCTCCTCCCTCTTGCCGTTCTCCACCATTTGATTTTGACACGCTTAGCGTTGGAAAGGAGAATGTTACATTAAGCTTGCTTGTACGTATGGCTCTCATCTTTCCTTTCTCCCTCACTCTTCGCCTCCTGTCAAATTTCCCACCCAAAGAAGGCTCAAAATATAGAGTTAGTCAAAGAGAAACCTGGTGGGGTCAACAAGCGCCATGAAACCCAGGAAAGGCCAAACAAGGCAAGCGCTGCTTTGGTGGCAAACACCAGAACCTGACACCTCCAGCCATTGCTCAAAAAAAGTAAGACAGAATCCAACACACAAACGCGACTGTTCGCACCACCACATTTGGAGCAGCGAAGTATTTTTCTAAACGACAAAACAAAAAAAAAAAAAAAAAAAAAAACGCCCATGTTCAATTCGATCTCTCCACGCTCCCAGCCAACGAAAGCCAGCCCCCGCCATTCCTGCAACAAGTGTCCACAGCACCGATGGCGCACACCGTCTCTCCCTCCCCATCCCCCAGGGGCCTCGTGAACTCCGCCCAACCCTCTCGAAACCCTAATTTCCCCAGTCACCCCCTCCTCAGGCGCGAGGCTTTCGCCGAACAACTCTGACGACAGTCCCTTCGATGCCGCGGCACTTCCACAACCCAATTCGGGAAAATCAAGCGAGGCATGACTCACACTCTCACCGAACACTCGACAAGTCGCAGATCCTGTGAGGACACGGATTTCCCGATTACGCCACTCCTCGTCAACCCTCTTGGATCGTGCATTCGTTTGATCGTTCAATCGACATCTAAGCACGCAGAGAAGGTCAATTGCTGCGAAGTCATCCAACCCCGTGGAGTCTCCGATCAATCAATGCCGACCCCACAAATTCCAAACGGTACCTTTTCAACGTCGTCGTGAGAAAAGCCGAACCCTCGCCCTTCGTCCACGTTTGGGCCCCGACTTCGGCAAACGAGGGCCATCGATCTGAACATCGCGTGCCGGAGAAGGAACGACGGGATGAGTAAGAAGTGGGTCCCAGCAATGCTGACTTGGCAAATTTTCGCGTCCATGTCATTGTTGAAAAGGCTGGATCTCCGCCGACTCTTCGTACGTGGCGAGAGCATATGGCATTCAGTGTCCGAGGTGGTGGACACGTCACCGACGCTCGCAGGAAGTATCTCCATGTGCTTGGATGGATTGGAAAGTGGGCGGCTATAGGGCGCTCAATATGTATTCCATTAATAAGCAAACGGATAAGTAACAATAATTATTCGCACAATAAAAGTACTCTTACTCTGTTCACTTGGTGTGTATATATATATATATATATATAATATTTTTTTATAAAATTTGTATGAATTGGATTCTAAATTTATGCTTTCAAATAATACAATTTACATAAGAACGAATGATAACACAACAGGTGGTATTTGATGGAAAATGATGATCCTAAACGATAAAGAACCGACACAGAAGTTGATTTTATTTGATGGTTGTTGTTGACATGGGCTAAGTATCAAATAAATCTAATTACAAAACCTTTACTAAAACATGAAAATGTAACATGATAATATAAAAAATGATATTTTTAAACGTACATATCTGAGTACTTTAAGAAACTTTAACAGAAAAAAATATTAGAACAACTGTAGCAAGCTTTGTAAATTGAAAAAAACTAAAGTCTAAATGTGTTATTATAGTTTAAAATAAAAACAGGCATGTTTCATGTGAAATTACTGAAAAGTTCAATCGGAAAATATATTTTTGTCGAGATCGTCAGCACTTTGTGGATAAATGAAAATATAAATAAATATACTATATTTATCTATATACCACAATATTTTTAAAAACATTTTCAATCCCATGACAAGAGGCTTTAACTTTACACACATGTACGATTCAGAAAAAAACACATGCGCACACTTTTTTGCACAAAGAGTCAGTTGTCTACTTTTTGTATCGTAAAGACAAACAGTAGCTAAAACAATAGCAAAAAATATTTTTCAAGGTTGACATGCAATCATTGTTTTATTAAATTTTAAAAATCTATACATATCAATACAAGTCGTACATGAGTTGGGAATACTAAGATATTTTTTATTTGTTAAATTATTTCATTTATTATTTTGTTAAATTTTATTAAGAAATGTATAAGATATAGCTCAAAAAAATGCACATAATAACATATGATGAATATTTACCTATTTCAATATAAATTCGTCTCTTTTTTTTTTTTTTTATTCATCCATTTTTTGGAGTGAAATTTAATTTATTTATGTCACATACTAAAACTTTCAGAATCTAATAATAGTTTCAAAACATATATCTAGAATTTTATGAAAAAAATATTAGGAACTAGAATTAAAGCCAGCTCACAGAATAAAAGTAAAAGTTGAACCCAAAAAAAAGACATATAATTATATTTGAAGGAATTTTACTTTTTATTTTTATGTTTAATATTATAAAAATTGACTGAAATAAGATGTGCGTAAGAGATGGATTGCTAGTTTGGTGCTTGTAACTTAAAATGACACTTAAAATGGTTACTTAGTAAAACTATTTGGTTCTATACAAATTTGGACAAGTTTTTAATCTTCTTTGTATAATAAGCAAATCAGATGAATTTGAATTTAAAAATAATAGTTTAAAAATCATAAAATGATAATTATTATAATGTATGACAAGTGTGGGTTGAATAAGTGATTTTATTAGGTTTTAGAGACCTTAAACTAAAAAATTGAAGAACTTAACAATATTATTAATTTTTAAAGATTAAAATAAAATTTGAAGCAGTATAAAGGAATAGGAAGGAAAAATAAGTAAAATATAAAATGTATGTCAATCATAGTAATGCACAATTTTGCAATCAATTCTAATTTTTACTTGTTATCATTTGAAATCTTGTAATTTATTGGACATTTTAGATACTTAAACTTAATGTTTGAAGTTGTTGTACTGTTTGTTGTAGTTTTATGCATTAATTTAATAAGTATTAGAATTTACAATTTTTTTGTTTGTAAGATGTTTCTTACTAATGCTTGCCACATGTATATATATATATGTGTGTGTGTTGGTATGTGTATGTGTATAATGCAGTTTGTAGCAAGTATAGGTAAATGTTTACTTGTTATTTTATAGATATTTGAATGTTTGTGTTTTTAAGTGTTGTTTTTTGTACCATAGTGCTCAAATGTTTTAGTCTGGAGGAACCAATACTATCCAACTGGTATATTACAGATTAAAGAAAAAATGCCTTTGTGGCTTTAAATATGTATTGTGTGTATTGAAGTCATAGCTTGAGTTATACAACAATCAATTACCAATTCATTTAGATGTTTAATTGATTTGAAATACATGAATACAGGTAGAATATATAATTGTTTATTATGTATGTACATTGATATATATATTAAAGTGAACTAAAGTAAGACCAAAATATGTTGAGTCAACTTATTAGTTGTTGATTTTTATTTTTTTTATTTTTTTAAAATCATATAAAATAACAAACTTTTAAATTCAATTTTTGGTTTATATACACATACTTTCAAAAAATTATATATTTAAATAATAATAATAATAACATAGTAGAGTATAGGATTGTAGAATATACTTTAGTTGATATTTAATAGTTTAGAATTTGGAAATTAAAATTTTATTGATTTCTAGTTAAATTATATTCCAGAAAGCTAAAGAATTAACTTCAAAGCATGTATCAAGATGTAGATAAATAATCAAGAGTAATTTTGAGTATTTTATATCAAAACTATGTATTTATGTTTTAAAATTTTTAATGATGTCTTTATACAAACAGACTTGGGTAAAATTTGATTGGTGAACATTTCATTTGAAAAACATTTTTATTTTTTATTTTGTAACTGAAAATAAATTTAAATTTATATATTTTATTTAATTTAGCTAAATCATGCTTATTCACAGATGGAAAAAAATTCAGTGATAAATGTCCATTAGTGTATGATTCTAACTCTTAAAAATTAAAATTATGTGCAAACATCTGACTTAAAACAGACCTCTAAATTAATGATTAATATGGGCCGATGATTATTTTCAGTATTTGCTAAAATAAAATAAAAATGTGTGTGTATTTTTTTAAAATTTAAATTTTTTTAAAATTTTTAAATTTTTAAAATTTCTTTTTCAATATCACTTGATGGGAATAAATTAAAAGTAAGTGAATCAGACATATCAAGTATATTATGATGATTAATTTTGTTATTATTTTTTGAATTGATATTTTATATTTTTAATGACTATAGTTTTTAACTATATATATATATATATATATATATATGCACATAATTTGCTCACACAAACAGAAGTTTATTAATAAACAACCATTATTATTTAAAGCTAATTAATTCTCAATTCATAAACTTAAGAATAACACACCAATGAAATGTGGTAATTTATGTAGAAATAACAAAGGTAGTGCCATTATAAAACTTTTAAGAAATATAAAACCATTTTCTCAATCACAATCAAACTAGAACATATCATTACTAGAAAATGTCTGGAATAGTATATATATACACTCGTAGTGAAAAATATTAAACATATGTTTATCCAAGGTAGAATAAAATGTAGAACAAATTTACTTATAATTGCTTTGTCTCTCAATGTATAATTTCCATAAAATATATTCAATTTACTCAAATAAATCTATTACTTTTAAAAACATTTTTGAAATTTTATAGGCATGTTTTAAATTAAAAACCTATAAAATCTACATCTAAGAACATCTTAAAGAAAAAATTTGTTCTTTTATATTATTTTGGTCAAAAGTAATTTTTTAACATTAAAATCTAAAATATCTCTAAGACAAAGATCTTTTGAATGCATTTGATTTATCAATATTCTTTAATATTGTAATTTTTAAAATTCCCTACCAGTTTTTTATGACAGAATTTATTTAAAACATAACTTTAATTATTTTTTATAAGTATGTAACAGACTTCTAGTTTTAAAGACTCTAGTGCTTTTCAGTTCCATATACCAATTTGAATTTATTTATCAATGTATTAATCATATATCTTTTAATAAATTAATATCTAACTTTAATTCAACTTTTATTTTTACAGGGTTGTATCTTTTTTCATAAGAGTTTTTTATTTTGATTATTTTGTTTAGAAACATGTATTCTATGTGTTAATAATTATTATAATTTGATTACTACTCTATTAAATAGATGCTCAAATATATTAAGATGTATCTTATTTGTGGATCCTCACTTTTAAGATACTCTAAAAATAAGAAAACTTCTCCCATATTTTTTAAATATATTGCAAGTTTAACAAAGCTTTTACACAATAATATTGAGTTCGTTCTAAAAAGAAATTTTTAAAATTTAGACACTTTTTAAAAAAACAACAGTTAATTGGACATGAAAGTGTTTATATATGTGGTTAAATATTTTTTGTATTGTAAGTTGATAACTTCAATACTTTTTAAGTATTATGTATATACAGGTGTGGGTAAACTGGTCTAAGTTATACTTCATTTTTAAGATTAAAAAGGATGTTCTAATACACTATTGATTAAAATATTCATTAATTCTTAAACTAATTTTTTTATTTTTATAAACAAAAATCTGATTTCAATTGATATACAAGAATGATAATTTATATGCATATATACAGATGTATATATTAGATCTTAAGTTTTTTACATTTTTAATTATTTAAATGTAAATACCACTAGATAGTAAAAATGATTTTGATTTTCATCTTTCATTTTTTGTAGTTTTATAAGATTTTTTTATAATAAATGTCATAACTTCATAAATACTTTAATATATATATATATATATATATGTATATTTTATGAATATGTCAATTTTTATAAATTATTATAAATATTATAATATATTTGAGAAGTAGTTTAAAGATTGTTATGTTTTGCCAAATATAAATTTTTGAGGAGCTTGGACCCACATGACTATTGGTTAATAAATAATTATTATAGTAGAAGTGTGTAATAATTAGAACCTTAAATTACTTAGGCTATAACTTACAAAGTGTGGAAACTAAAATGCAGTAATTTTTTTCAATTTATTGATTTGAGATTTATGATTTTAATAAAATTGTAGATATTTCAAATTTTTCTAATATCGATTTGTTTAGATTTTTTTTGAGATTATATTGTCTTTAATTAACTTGACTTTTTTTTCATTTCTATTGAAATCTTTTTTGACTAAGCATCATATTCATAAAAAAATTCATAATGTTTTTTACTTTTTATCTATTTATAGGCCAGTTGAGAATTTTAAAATTCAATTTGATAAGAATAATAATGTGCAATAACCATATTCTTGATTCTTTTGAACTAAAATTAACCATATAAATACTAAAAGTTATTCAAATTATATTTTTAAATTAGTATAGTTTAAATTTAGCTATAGCTTAATCTAGACAAAATAAAAGTATTTATAATTAATAAAAAACATAGATCTTGATGTAAACTAAAATAGGTAAAGAAGAACAAGGAGATGGAATTTTAAAATTAAAATTTTATAAAAATAAAATAAATAAATATTTTTGAAAATTAAAAAATATTGTAGATGAATATAGAGCATGATTTACTTTTTCACAATAACTTTGCATTTACATCATACTTGAGCACAAACTTGTAGTTGGCATTTACAAAAAATTAAAACTATCCTTCAAAGCATTATTTTAAAAATTGCCTTGATTATAAAATTAAATAATTGAAGTAGAAATCAAATGGTCTTGGTTGATGTATCAACAAGAAAAACAAATTGCCCAATTATTTAACTAGCTAAAACAGTTATAAAGTAAGATTTAAACATGTAATTAATAATATTTAAATTGAAGTAGATTGGAATTGTCTGAAAATCATATTAAATATAAATTAAATAATTAAGATGATTATAAAATTAATTCAAAATAATTCAAACCAAATTATGGTCTATTTTAGATGTAAGATGCATTTGGATTTGTTAGAATTTTTTTCATATCAGTGATAAGGAAAAATAGTAATCATTTAATAACTTCTTTTTGTCTTTTGTACTGTGGACACTTTTTTCAAAAAGAGGTGTACAATAGTTGCAGAGTTTGTCTACATTTGTGTGGCATGTGTGAGATTGATGTTTAGCAAAAAATAACATTTTAAAATATTTAAAATATACAATATGTATAAATTCCAAACATTTTTTGATTTGATAGTTAAGATTTGATATTTTTGAATTAATTTTAAAAATAATTATGAATATATATAAAAGTTACAATTGATTTTGGAATTTTCAAATAATGTCTTTAAATTTTATTTAACATAAATAATCTAGCACAGAACATATGCACCATATTTTACTGTTTAAAATATCCATTTAAAGCAAGATCCTTAATTCCAAAAGCTTTTTTTATTAAAATGGTACAACAAAAATAAGTTCAAAAGACACATTCAAAATGACAAAAAATAAAAACAAAAAAAACAAAAAAACAGAAAAGAAAAAATCTCACAAGAAATCAAAAGTGGAAATGAAAACAGTCCAAAGGACATATCTCACAAGAAGGAAAGCACACAACAACCCATGAATTGATTTTCCCCATTCCGGCCATCTGCCACCTCAGCAATACCCAAGCAAGACACAGTTCAAAACCGCAGTGTGAACGAACCCCCAAAACTGCATGCGCACCCAAAACCACGCAAATGGATGTAAACACCCAAACATCTGAAACATCCTTAAAATTATTCATCCATCCGCAGACGACAATATCCCACGGTTGCAAATAATGAACATTCATGAACGTGGGACAGCGTGGAGCCACGTCATCAAACAGCAGTTTTAGGAACCTTCGTGAACAAGGTAGATTGATACCCGTCTCCGTCGTCATGTGGATTGATACCTGGTTCATCGTCGTTATCGTCGTCGTCGCGGGGGGAAGGAAGGGAGGAAGCTGGAGGGGGAGGGGACGACGAGACGGTGGCGTTGGCGTTGGAGCGCGGCCACCGAGAGGGGCACCACAGATATTTGATCGCCGCAGTCCCGCACGTACCAACCGGCGCTCAGCGCCTGTGAGAAACCCCCACTTTCGGTCTCTCGCTTTACGCCACCTGGCGCTTGCTGGAATTTACTGCTGGCGACGCACAAGTAGTCTCACGAGCATGGCGCAATCGTCGATCCGTGCTGAGGGCCTGTCCATCGATCAGCAGTTCCTTTGCTTTAGCGTACAACTCCCCCTTCCCTTGCAGAGCTGCCACTTTTTGACTCGACGCTTTTTGTTATCTCATCACCTCCCCTCTTCCTTTCCCCCCTTTTTTTTTTTTTTTTTTTTTTTTTTCCTCTTCCGGTGGGCAATTTCGCTCGATATTGTCGACGGCCGCGGATCAATCGCCTTCTCCGCCTGAGTTTTCTGTAACCAGTCGCAACTGTTTTTGTTTGCGATCCTCTTGATTTGGGTTTAGATCTCTTCTTCGACTGCAGTTTGAAGGGCGCTCCAGGTTGGGTCGATTGAGTTGGTGGTTTAATTGTGGAGCGGGATATCGTGTTTGAGCGTAGATGAGAGTGAACTGTTGAAGGAATTTTGTTGAGTGCAGTGGAGGTCGGTTGGAAAATTGGGTTGGAGTGAGAGTTTGTGATATTGTGGAGCTGGAGGTTGGTTTGGAGATTTAGGCTTTGCGGTGCAACGGAAGAGCAGGATATTTGCAGCTTGCTCGCACAGCTAGTGGCATTGTTGCTCCGTTAGGGAGGAAGCGTATAAAACTGCTGCAAGCAGTTTTTTGTTGTAAGCAACCTGAAAGGTCAGCTTTTGTGCCCTTTGAATGAATGTGTATTCGTGACTTGGTGTTTTGAAAGAGTCTCGCGTAATTCTTTCGTGTTCTGTAAAGCGATAGACGTGAGTTTACTGTATACTAGTCAATTTCATCTCCCATGAGTTGCCCCGGGCATCGGGGATTTGGAGACACTTGTGTAGATATACTGTGTACTTATCTCAGCGATATTGAGTGTAAAGAATGGCTTTGAGTGCAATCGAAGAAACACTTTCTTCGTGAGTCTCGGCTGTGTGTGGAAACTCGAGCTGAAAGCGGTACCTCGTTTGTTTAGAAACTGACATTTTCTTTTGTTTCTGCTTCTTTGAGGAGTACGGTGGCAAGTGGAGCTTCTTCTTTAAGAATCTTCGTGGAGCAAGTTTCGTCGCGGAGGATGTTACTGAATTTTTTTTTTTGTGCCGATCCTTGATTGGAAGTGAAACGGAAGTGTAGCAGTATCGGCATACAGAGCTGCTTCTTGCAAGAGGCTGGGGTCAGGATTAGAAGAATCCGAGGACCGGATAATCAAAGCGGTGCTTTTAGAGTGCAATAGAATAGCAAGGACTTCGACAGAGAGGCGTGAAAGTTCCCTTTGAAACTTGGCATGAGATTGCTAGGGAAGTGAATACCCGAAGAAGTTTCTGAT
This sequence comes from Physcomitrellopsis africana, assembly GCA_036785485.1. Taxonomy (NCBI): domain Eukaryota; kingdom Viridiplantae; phylum Streptophyta; class Bryopsida; order Funariales; family Funariaceae; genus Physcomitrellopsis; species Physcomitrellopsis africana. The sequence goes on along the minus strand of JAWRVF010001606.1, from coordinate 16,794 downwards.
AAAGCATTAGGCTGAAGTTGAAGCTGCACATCTTTCAAGATGCAAGCAGCTTGTGAATTTTGCTGCGAGGGACGTGCTACTGTATACTGCAGAGCTGACTCTGCTCGACTATGTCTCACATGCGATCGGCATGTCCATGGTGCAAATGCGCTTGCGCAGCGGCACTCTCGCACTCTGCTCTGTCATTCCTGCAATGTTCGTCCCGCGGCGGTGCGCTGCCCATCTTGCCACTCGTCTCTATGTGAAACATGTGATGACGAGAAACATAATCCCATCTTGGGCACTGATCAACATCAGCGTCATAGTTTTGAGTACTTCACTGGCTGCCCTTCTGCAACCGAACTTGCTATTCTTTGGGCATCTCAAGCCAACGATGTCCGGAAGCGTGGTGGAGCTGTGTTAGCATCATCACCTTCTAAGAAAAGCATGCAGTACTCATGGGAGCCGCGAAATGGAGCTGTGGCACTTATCCCAAGTGCCCCTGTGGGTGTGAGAGAGAGTTGGACCGTTGGCGCTCAGAGAACGGGTGATGACTTCAAGGTTGGTGCCGATATGTCTGGCCCGGGCCCTCCTCGAATCCTGAAGGTAGCTCTTCTTTGCATAATCTCATTCGACAGTTATTCACGTCGTCGCTTTTGGTGCTGCGTAGGTTCCAATTTGTTTCAACACGTGTTTTGTTTGTAAAACTGATTCTGGTCTGGATTTATTTATTGCAGAAAGTGGTTTCCGTAAGCACTGCGAAAGAGCTGGGACATGAGAGAGTAGTGTTTCAACAATTAGAGAAACTGCAAGCTCAGGATCCAGTTCGAAGTACCAAATCGGAAATTCTCGTTTCACCTCGTGAACCGCATTCTTCGACGAACGTTCTCGAGAAACAAGAGCCGCTCAACAACTACGCAGTTCCTGGTCATAGACATATGGACCAGGAACTTGTTCAAACCTCTCGCCCCGTGGTATATAATCCGGATGCAGGGTTAGTACAAGGTCGAGTAGCCAAAGTGGAGGTTGAAGCCGATGGTAACCAGCGAGGCACGGATGAATTCTGGCGCAACAACTCCATCAGTCAAGCTAATCAGGTTTTTTTCCCTTAAATTTCACCCCTGAAGTACACAAGCTTCCGTATTTATTTTTATGGATCCGGCCTTTTCTCGATGTGTGCAAAGCTTATGGCTCTTTTCATTGCGAGCCCTTCACACTTCATTTACGTTGCATACTTCCTTGCTTTGATAACTGACATTGAGGTGTTGTGACTAGTTGTGGGGTCAGAACATGCAAGACCTAGGAATGTGTGAGGAAGAGGAGCGCGATTTATGCTCTGGGTTTAATATGCCCGATGTAAATTTATCTTTTGATAACTACGAGGATATATTTGCTAGCAGCCACGCCACTACTGCAGCAACTTTTTCCACCTGTCCTTCAATGGAAGCAGACGCAGCACATGGCTCTCGCATGGAAAGCATTCCTGAGTCAGAGCTCTTTAGATCTCTCGCTGTAAGATTCCACCATCGACAAATGCTCTTACGTTTCTCATGTTTTGTTGACTTGTAACAACTTGCCTACCATCTATGATGGTTGTATTTATCTGGTTTTTGTCGTGCTTTGCAGAGTAATGATCAGTCCAACTTTCAGGCTCAATTAGACAAGTTAGGGCTTGGTCGACGCTCAGCCGAAGGGGAAGATGCCCTTCGATTAAGCAGAAAGACTCTGGATGACATGGATATGAGCACCATGAACATTCAATTCACCACCAATCAAGAGAATTCAGGACTGTCTTGGACAGCTTCGGCCCTGAGTGGGGACAGCAGCGACTACGTCGAGTGCGATGTATCACCCGTGCTTCTTACCCCTGGTGGAGAGTCTTCCTTGGGGTCTGGGAGTCCAGACAGTGTAACATTTGCACAAGCACGAGATTCAGCTATGCTCCGCTACAAGGAGAAAAAAAAGATACGCAGGTGCTTCGACTTCCTCTTGACACTCACAAGCATCACTTTTAGTCCCTTTCCTGAGTAGTCTCCCTCACAAGTCATACGTGTCAAACATCTAACACTAGTGCTCTGACTACAGGTTCGGCAAAAAGATACGGTATGAATCTCGCAAGGCTCGAGCAGACATTCGCAAGAGAGTGAAGGGGAGGTTTGTGAAGGTGGGTCAAGCCTGCGATTACGATCCTATGGTTCAGCCGCAGTGGAGCTTGTAGAAACGTAGGCTTAGGTCATTGTGAAGGGGGTGTAGGTTTCGCCTGACACTTCCCAAAAACTCATTTATTTGTAGGCTCTTGCAGCGACTCAATGCAAATGCATCGCTCGGCATTTGTATTCTTCAGCTGCACCTACTTTTTCTGTAGGCAAGTTTAGACTTGGTGATGATGATGATGGTGGTGATGATCGGTACTAGTGGGTGCGTTAGCAGTAGTTTTATTATCGATTTGAGCGACCACTGTGGAGCCTGGTTGCTTTCTTCTAGGAGCTGCGGTGAGTTGGCGTGACGTGAGGTTATATATGATGGAAATAACCACAGGCCTGCGGAGAGATGTATCATATACATGGTTGCAAAACCGACAAACAAAACACTGGGTGACGTGGTTTTGTGAGGTATTTTGTGGTTTCTGTACAGGGCTATGCTGGAATAGATCTGTAGAGATTAGGGACATGGCTGCATTTGGCGCCTTCCTCGTAGGGATCGTCTCCAGAAGACCGATGACTATCAGCTGCAGACACTCTATGCACGAAGTGCAAATTTTTGATCTCCTTGCGACGAAGGAAAGGTATTTACCAAAAAAAAAAAAAAAAAAAAAAAAAAAAAAATCCCACAAAAAACACAAAAAAAAAACAGAAAAACAAAAACTTCTTGTGTGTGTCTCATTGTATACTATACTAGACAATCCTGGAGATTAGAGAATACAGCAGTTTAGGCTTTGAGAATAGAGCTTGTGAGCTCTCTCTTTGGTTCTCATTTGTCAATGAGGCAGTGTATATATCGCCATAAATAAATTAAAAAAAACAAGCCTTTCCTGCTAATTCGTCTCTATTTGCTCTGTTTTTCATGTTCTAAACCACAGTCTTTGCATCATGAAGACACCTTTAAGCACTGGCGGTCACAGCACTTAAAATCATTGCAATTTGCACAGAATTTGAGAGCCATGCATGGTTCATATAATGGCTATATAAACCTTGTTTTACAAGTCCCAGAAACAAATTTTTACCATGATTTTACAGGGGAAATCATGTGAAATCCACATGAGAATTCAAAGTTGAAATGAATTTGTCGGAGTGGTGCTGTTGGAAATTGGTTTGTAAACTGGTTTAGTGTATCGTATGAAGAGTTTAGTTTAGAACTTGTTATCACTTTCTCGTCTTGACATAGCATTGGAATTCATTTAGTTGTCTGTTTGTTTTGAAAGTGATTCCTGAAATTCACGTTTTTTCAAATTTTCAAATTTTTGAATGGTCTTTTGTGGTGTGGAAGGTAGTGGAAGAGAATTGCACATCTTGTATATTAACTTCCAAGGAAAGTAATAAGCTTCAGTGATTGTATACGAGGGTAAATACAAGCACTGGAATAGAATTTCAATGTTGCAAATGCAATCCATTAATTCTGTTAACCTCGGATTTTGAATCCCCTAGGACATTTGAATCTTATTCTTTATTCTTGTTATTACTATCATTTTTGTTGTAGATTGGTTTTTTATAAAGTAATTTTAGTATAAAATTTTCCCTCCATATTTTTTTTAAAAAATCTATCTTTGATTTTCTGGTTGTTTTCATCATTCATTTCATTCCAAAAATATTTTGCATAAATTTTTCTTCCTAATTTTTTGCTTGTTTTTATTTTTATATATATTTTAAAATACAAGACAGAAAACTAAATTTAAATTTCCTTTTATTCATTTCATGGCACACACATTATAAAGATGTATATATATTTGTAGGGTTCATTTTTTTAATTTAAAAAAAAAAATCAATGCATCAAATTTTATCTATATATTTTTAAAAAATTGGATGCAATATTTTATTTTATTTTAAAAAAAATTATATTCTGATTATTAATTTAGTGATGGAGTTCATTGATTTAGAAAGAAACTTTCAAAAATATAATAAAATTGAGTAAATATACATATTTATGTATTGTGATGGATAAAAAAATTCTTTGGAAATTAGAATGTCAAAACATGCGTTAAATTTGTCTGTGTCCAATGCAATTTTTTTATGCGAATCTTCTCTCTTAAATGAACGTTTATGCCAAAACATATTTCCTTTGCCTTGTCAAGACATTTTTCTTCCTGTTTTTCTTTTAAATCTTGACATATCTTATGTCTTAATAGATGTACATGCTTTTCTAATTCCAATTCTTGCTTCTCCAACATTTTATGCACCAACATTTTTGTGACCTTGTTTGCATATTGTACCTCTTTTTCTACCTTAAACATTACATGTGTCTTTTGTCTTGTATATTTGAACATGTTTCTTCAACTTTAATGCGTCCTTCAATTGCTCTATCACTTTTTTCTAATCACAATACTTTCTTCTCTAACTCTAATGTTTGCTTTGACATCCTTGGTGCCAATGTTGTTGACACATCCTCAACTTATTATTCCTCCTCCTATTCTTCCCATGGTGTTTTGTATGTTTTAATTTTAATATTTGTACTTGTACATACTTTTCCAAGTCCAATGCTTATTTCTTTGATGTCTTGGGTGCAAATATCCTTGTTAGCTAATTCTTTCTTCAACGTAAACAATGACTTTTTGTACTTACACTTCTACTTAATATGCATTGTAGTTTAGTTAAGGTTAATTTTGTTACAGCTACATGAAAGAGTGAGTGAGTTGAGCTAAGAAATACAAGTCATACATTAAAAAATTATGTTTTTATTAAAAATATAATCAAATTGTTGTAAATTAGACATACCATAAAAGTAAGGTCATAAAAGAAATTAACATAAAAATATTTAATTTGGTTAGTGAAAAACAAAACATTGTGTCATTTTAATATCAAGTTTAATAATAGTTTATTTATGTCTAGAATATTATTAAGAACTAAATAAATAGAAAGTAAAATCACTTAAAATATAAATCTACAATTCTACAAATCTACACATCTAGGATCACTTTAAAATGTACAAAAGCATTAAAAAATAAGTTCTTTTACATACCATTTTGAAACAAAAACATATGATTTTTATTTTTTAATTAATTATTTTTATCCTCAAATAAGGTGCTATCCAAATTTCGCTAGATGTCCTCATACAAACCCTCAAAATCAAATTGATTGATAAAAATATATTTGGTCATACAAATAATTTTGAAATTGGACAAATCCTTCACAAACAAATCCTTGATAACAAATTCTGTTAATTTGCTCAAATATATTCTTAATGATCAGAGATAATCAAAACCATCTGTGTACTTTGATTTTTGAGAAAATTTTAAATGTTATTGTTCCCAAGGTTTAGAACAAAGCTATTGGAGCTTTAAAATTAAAAGATAGAACTAAATTGCATTAGTATTAATCAAGCTGTTAAACTATATTCCAAGTGGTTATCTGATAGAGTGGTAGAGCAGTGGTAGAAACAATTGAAAAATAATGCCAAATAATTTCAAACCGAATATGAAGCTTAAATATATATATATATATATATATATATATATATATATGTTTTGTTTTTAAATCCAAGATTGATACAAAGTACACAAATATAAGATACAAAGTGCATAGAAAACGTTTTCTGAAGAACCTTGTCCTTGGCATTTGTAAGTATTTCCATTATAAATTTGTTTTGTATTATTTTATTTATTTACTTACTTTTGTACTTGTAACTTTGGATAAGATGATAGTGTTGACCTTGTGGATCATGCACAACTAGATAATAATGTATTAGAAATAAATAAATGTTTTTCAAAATTATACTTTTGAATTCAATGTTGCAAGAAATTATACTTACTTTCAGTAATTTATAATAAATCTAAAACTAGCACTGTTGTTGGAAATAATAAAAATACACATGTGCAATTAATGTTATTTATATTTAAATGATCATGGTTAAAGTCACAGAATTTAATTTTGATTCAATCAAAGAAAATTTAATGAATTTTTTGAGTCACATAAAAATAAAATAAAATAAAGTGTATATTTTAGGTTTAAATAAAAATTTACAAATATTTTTTATAAATTGGATGTATTGTAATTGGAGTTTGGATGCACTTGTTGTATAGCCTTAAAAACAATAATGAAAAATTGAAGCTCTAATGTGTATTGAATAAGGAACAATGCAAAAATAAATATTAGTTAAAATTGAGCCTAGGACTGATATTTATTAGCTTAATAAATTCACTCTGAGGCCAATTATTGTAAAAAATCATAAATATGTTCTAATCAATGTCAATAATTAAATAAATCCTTTCAAATATCACATAGATTCCAAATAACATGCACAATGCAATAACACATGCAGATATTCATACACTAGTAGTTTTGGAAATTTGAAAAAAGTCAATTATTAAAAAGCCTATAATCTCTTACAACAAGGCATTAAATCATTAAAAAATCAAATTCACAATCAAAAAACATAATTTTAATTTTAAATTTAAAAATATTTAAATAGACAACAATTTATAAGTCAAGTAGAGGAAGAATAAGAAAGAAAGAGAGCAGTTTCCTCCAACTACAAAATTCAAATCAAACAATAAACTGCAATTTTACAGCTAAAAGATATTTCCAAGTATAAGAGTTGTCATGATAAGAGCAATTTAAAATATATATATATATATATATATATATACATAAACAAACAAGCAAACAATCAGGGAATTTTTCACCCAACTAAAAACAGAGTTGAAATGGGTGATCAACCAGTCAAACAAAAATATCCACAATATCTTCTGCTGCACTTTTGTTTCTGCCATGGGCCCAATTAAATCTGTCTGTACAATATGCCTGAAATCTTGGCAGGTCGAGGTCCATCCTAATAATTTCAAGCACAACAGTAAAACCAAAACCCTAAAAAAGCACACAAATAAAAAAACATATAATTTTAAAAAATACCAGCAGTGCAAGCAAAGTAAATTCACAGAATGGGTTGACAATATTGTCATGTCAGGTGCGGATTTGCCACACACCAGGATCTAGGTGGCAAAAGGATTAAGATTTCAGCTGTGGGCTGGACATAAAATCAATCAATAAACAAATAAACAAATAAATAAATATCTGAATATACTGATATTATTATTATTATTATTATTTGAGTCTTGTTGATGTCCAAAGGAATTAGACCTCCGCACATGCATTGACACCCTGGATACTGTATACCCACATATACATATATACATATATATGTATATGTGGGTGTGTGTGTGTGTGGGAATATGTATATGTGTATATACTTCAACAATGTGTAATACCCTAGTTTGAACGAGGAGGAAATTTTCTAAGGTTTTTTGATGAATATCTTATAGATCTCAAAAAATAATCATTTTCTTACTACTGTAGAAATAATAACGAACAATGTAATTTAAAAATTGAAAAAGAAATCATATTTTTACATATAACTTTAAAAATGATGAAATCTGATAATGAGCATTTGGATCAACATTAAAATTACATATTAAAACTAACTACAATAAAGAAACTATCAACATGATTAAAAAATTGGTGCTATAAAAGAATATCAAATTCAATTATTGACTCATCTTAATAAAAGTAATACAGGTTAATACTTTTTATTTTATAAAGATAAAAATTTCATGTGTTTTTGTTTCTATACATATAGAAAGGTTTACATAAAATGAAAATCATCAAAACATAATTATAAATTTTTTTACATAAAATGAAATATAAAATTTAAAATATGTAATAAATACATAATAAATAGTATATATATGAAAGTCACTATGGAGTTACACCTTTAAAAGGTAAACAATCCCTCTCATTGGTCCATACATTTTATGGAGTTAAGTGGACTTAACTGAGGAGGAGGAGTAGTAGTTAGCATATGCATTTCATGCAAGAACTTAACAAGGAGTAGAAGAAGAAAGAGTCGACTGGCATGCATTTCAGGTGTTGGTGCATGCGAAACAGGAGATCGCTAGGGGGAACCACCTGGAGCTGAGCTGAGCTGAACATGAACATAAACATGCACATGAAGCGAGACAGGGAAGACAACCAAAGTGGGGCGTCCCTGTGCTGCTGCAGGGACCCATTGCCATTGCTGTTACTCCTCTTCCTCTTCCTGCAACTGGATTCTGCTGCTCGACTCTGTCTTGGGAATCTAATAGTCCTCGCCATGAATGAAAAGCCTGGAAATGCCAACTCACGCTTGCGCCACCACTTGATCCAACTCCCTCGCAGCAGCAACAACAACAGATGGGTGTGACATTCACCCAGTCTCGGCGCCTGCAGCATCTGATGGAACCTGGGCTGGAGCTGCTGCTGTCAGACAGAATTTTGCTTGGGTTCTCGTCTTCTTCGTCCAGGCTTTAGCCTACCACTACTGGCACCAGCCATGAATCGTCTCTGTGCGCCAGCTTGCGGTATTCGCGCCGAGCCCAACGCGAGAGTCTTTCTGCTCTGCTGCAGAGCTGCCTGAGTCGCCGCTGCAGGATTTGCTGCAGTTCGCCATTGAGTTGGTGGGGGCGGTGACGTTGTGTGCGTGATTGACATACGTCTCCTCCGCTTGTGGGTTTTCGGGAACACCAAAAGGGGTGTTTTTCAGTTGTTTGCTGGTTGCAGCTCGATGATTCGTTTTGTTTTTCCTGGTGTCAGCCTTTCCCCCAATTGATGCAGATATATTTGGATAGTTTTCCAGGAAAGGGTCTTGTCGATGCGTGTGAGGGTAATGCGTCGCAGTAATTAGTTGCTCGTACATAGTTAAAGATTTGACAGATCAGCAGGACGTTTCGTTTCGTGAGTACGAGGACGCGCTCCTGACATTGCACATACAGTTTATTGCTTTCTCGATTGTTCTATTAGAGTGGAGGTAGGTCGGTCGGTTGGTTGATTTGCGCGGTTTGAATAATCGGGTTATGCCATTGAAGTAGGTAGTCCCAGGACGCGGTGAAAGTAGGTCACGTATTCGTTTGTTCCTCGTTACAGTATTGACTCCTTCACCGATTGGCCATTGCATCTGCATTTCTTTGCAGAGCCAATTAAAGCTGGTCGAGGCACACCGTATAGAAGCAATTTCTCGGAGCGGTCATCACCTTCACAGAAACGCTAGCAACAATCACATTGCACACACATCAGTCGACAGAACTTTCTCGATATACTTATACTACGAGAACCAGACTGCAGCCACTCAGCCTTGTTTACGCTAACCAACCCTGATGAACTGCCTTCGAGAGAATGATCATTGTGGTTTAATCGTAGAAGTAGCGATGGAAAGGGGAAGGCTGATGAGCCAGTGATCTATCACCCTTTCTTCTTAATCCGAGACTTCCAGAGAGGTAATGCAGTGAGATTTGCATAAGGGATATGTACAATAGTGGGTGCGCAAGTGCTTGACTCACAGGATTGATTCAGAGAGCTGCAGAATAGAATGGGTGACAAGTACGCCTTCCGAGTAGCGCCTTCAAAGTTAACTCTAGGAGCTGCGAAGTTCAAGTTTTTGGTACCGTTCTACCTACTGTTGTTGTTCGTCTTGTGGAATTCGTCGTCGAAGGCACCCTTGGACGGCGTGAACAATGGGCCGGTTCACGACATCACAAAAGCGACGAATGAAGCTGTGGGTGCACACACTATTCTTCAGCTGAAGGTACCCTTTTCTTTCATCGAAATCTTTCTCTTAGGTCACTAAAATTCTCGGTTTGTGCTGTGCTTGGCGAAGAAGTTGTATTCTCTCCTACTTATTTAGCTTCTTTTTTAGCTGCATGAGACTACGATTTTCTTCACTTCTTGTTCCTTCACATCATGAACGCCCAACGTTAATCTGTTAGGTCCTTTGTCATTCATGGCTACTTATCTCTGCATCATATGTGCTGGCTGGATCTACCTTTTTAGGCTTTCGAACAAGCATTACCCTAACGACTGGCCATACGGCTGTAGCTGTGCACATTCTTGACCACCAATTTTCGTACAAAATTTGGAATTTGTTGAGTTTGAAAGTAATTAGATTTCTGATCAATTAAGGTGATTACGAAGTGTTCTAGTGGATTATACTTCATGCAAAAACGGACCCGTCACGTGTTCGTGGCAGCTAGTTAACTTTAGTTTACTCTCAATCACTCGTGGAAATTCGGCGCTGCTTATACCAGATTAATTGGTGTTCGTGTCTACTGCAAAAGTTGTCAGTAAGCTTTAATCGCTTGCCGTCGCTTGCAGGAGAGAATAAATGTTCAGGATGGCGTAGTCGACAAGGACACAGCCCAATCAGAACATTACTCAGACATAATTAGAGACCAGTATGACAATTTAATGATCGCGATTCCCACACTTCAAAGAAATGAAGATCTCTATGGCGCGCAGTCCGGCATAGACAGAAGGGAAGCTGGAGAGGTGACTCCTGTAACTGAGCGTTCAAAGGACGACGAAAATGAGGAAGAACAGGTCTCTGCACGTTCTGGTTATGTCGAAGACGAGGATCTTGTAGCAATTGCACAGGACGGAGCCGATGGCTATGATCAAACCACCTCAGAGTCTGATGAATCAGATCGACAAGAGAACTCCTCGCCAGCTGTGGGTAGCACCGAGGGTGACGACCAGAGCGCTACAGTCCAAGATGTGAAAGCTTCAATAATCACAGGAGATCGCATTACGGAAGTCAACATAGCTGCAATGGAGATTTTTAACGAGATAAGGGCAAATTCGTTGCCATACTCGATCAAAAAAACTGAGGAACCTGCGCAATCGTGTGAAGGAAAGTATGTCTACGTCTATGATCTTCCCTCAGAGTTCAATACCGACCTAACCAACAGGTGCGACTCCTTATTCCCATGGTTCAATCTCTGTGACTACTTCTCCGATTGGGGAATAGGAAAACCTGTGAATTCAATGGACAACGGCACGCAAATCTTCGTCCCCGCCGATCGCTGGTTCAGCACACACCAATATGCTTTAGAGCTCATCTCGCATGCTCGAATTATGAAATACAAGTGCCGCACCGAGGATCCTGACCTCGCATCTTTGTTTTACATCCCTTACTATGGAGGTCTGGATGTGATTCGGTGGCACTTCGACCCAAATGCTACGAATGAGAACCGGGATGCGTTGGGGTGGAAGCTCGTACGATGGCTACAGAATCAATCTTCCTGGACACGACGAGGAGGGATCGATCATGTGCTAGTGTTGGGAAAAATATCGTGGGATTTCCGACGTCAGGATTCTGGGAACTGGGGAAGCAGGTTACTCGAGTTTCCTGACCTCCAGAAGCTGACGAGGGTGCTGATTGAGCGCAATCCTTGGGCCAAGGGCGATATCGGAGCACCGCACCCGACATACTTCCACCCAAGGTCGGCCTCCGACATCGATGCATGGCTTCACCACGTGAAACGCCAGGAACGGACCAGCCTCGTCACCTTCGTCGGGAAAGAGCGCCGCGACGATCCAACAAACGTCCGAAGCGCGATTGTTAAGCAATGCCGGGAAGCATCTTCGGAGGCAGACTGCAGGTTCGTCGAATGCAACAACAATCTCTGCCAGCAACCGGCATACGTCATCAAGGCCTTCCTGATGACCCATTTTTGCATGCAACCAGTCGGAGACTCCCCAACTCGGCGCTCCGTATTCGACTCACTGATCGCAGGCTGCATCCCGGTCCTATTCCATCCTCAAACCGCTTACCTACAATACCCCTGGCACTTGCCCCAGAACGAATCATCCTGGTCGGTGTACATCTCCGAGGACGAAGTCAGAGCCGGACGGATCAACGTCATCGACGTCTTGAAGAAGATCTCCACCGCTGAGAGGTCTGCAATGAGGGAAACGATCATCAACAGTATCATTCCAGGTTCGATCTACAGCATCCCTGGCAGCGACGTCTCTCCTTACAGAGACGCCTTCGACATCACGATTGACCAGCTCTTGTACCGCGCCGCGCAAGGGTCCAATCTACAGTAAATAGGCTTCAATTTGAGCCCCAGTTTTTGCGCTTCTAACGTCGCCTCTGGCAATCCGGCCACCACACGATCTAGCAAGTATTAACAAATTTCACCGAGAGTGGGCAGGATTCACGCATGACTTCAGAGGACGGAGCAACGCTGCGGATTCAAAGCCCCAATTCGTCATGACCCGCGCACGTTGCACACGCAGTACGCTGAGTCGGCACCGATCGAAGCTTCGGCGCGGTGATCGAGAATTCGAGAACCCACATTCTCATTTCATCCATTGATTGGGTCTCGGATATCGACATCCCATTTTAGGTCAAACTGCATTTTATGGTTTGCACCCCCTAAATGTGTGTCGAGGTGTTCATATTTGAGTTCATGGACTGATTTCGTTTGTGGGTTTTGGAGTTAGAAGCATATCTACTCATCTAATGGATTGTTGTTTTACAAATCTTTGCATACGAATGATAAAAAAGATTGTGAAGTTTATTTTAATTTTTTCTGTTACTGGATAATGTTGCACAAAATTAGAGCTGTGATTTATTTGTGATTTGGTAATTATTGCTGGGTTCAAATATTGTGGAATAAATGGATCAAAAGATTTGATAAGTAGCATGCATTTATATGTATTTGTATAAGTAACATCTGGTGCTTTATTGTTTGAAATGAATGTGCAGACAAGGTTATATTGCTTTTAACAAGAACATATAGTGATGAAATGCGTAAATAAATAAGTATCCTTTCATAGTACGACAAATTTCTCATAGTTATTGCAAGAATGAAATTAAAAAATGGCATTTTCTGAATGTCAAAACTAGCGTGTTTATTGTTTTATATGCATGTTTTCTATGAGTGAATTATTTTATTTGTTTAAACCAATATGTAAATTTTAGGTTATATTGTGACTAATAATAATTATTGATTTTCTCAACGGTTGTGAAGTAAGGAGAAGGGCAATTAAACATGTAATTTACATGTTTATGATAAATTTTAAAGTTTTGGTCTTGATAAAGAATACTAAAAAACCAAACAGTTGAAAACTGTGTATGTTATGATATTATATTCACTCCAACGTATAAATAAATAAATGTATAATTTTTAATTTTTAACTACTCTTTTTCCGACAGTGTTCAAGATTTCGAATGCCCAATAGTACACATAATTTGACATAGAGATATGTATTATTCAGGGCATGCTTTAGCTCGTGCGACCCTCCAAAGACACTGTAAGAGGACGCACGAATACGCAGAACAGGTACCCAGCTCGCACTCTGACGTTTATCCTTCATCCGTCCGTCAAACATGCCCGCAGGGTAAATGCCTCGAATTTTGTGATTAATCCACTGAGGTGGTAAGGGTTGGCCTGTCTCCATCTTATATTTTTCCTTTTTTGAAATAGGAGGGAGAGATTTCGCCTATACTTCTATGGTTTTAACAGTCTTATGGCCTTTGACCACTTAAAATAATGGCTTGAGAAATTTTATGTGACTGCATAAGTAGAGGAGGGCTAGTAATCAGTCTTTCTGTATTCTGTGCCATTCAAACATATTCCCACATAAACTTATTATTTTCAAACGTACTGAGGATTTCGTCTCTTTCTTATTTCTGTTAGGAATTTGTTAACCTTCGTTGGGGCTCTATTCTAAACCAATCACTGCCAGATTGTATTGATTATTGTGTCATTTGACCGTGATGTATTGTTGTATATCTTGTCATTTTCATGACAATGTCTTCCAAACTGACCTAAAATGCATCAGAACTTGGGGATTTGATTGCTTGATTTTCTCAATATATTCTCTACCTTCCGGCATTTGGATATGTAGGGATTTGTTTAAGATCTTGACTGACCAATAGTAAACATAATTCAAAATACAGATTTGTGTAATCATATTTTTGCATGCGTGCTTAAGCTCGTATGAAATACTCCAAGGACACAGTAAGAGGGCGCAGAGTTAGAACGAATACGCAAAACAGGTAGTAGCCGGATGTCTTCACTTCATCTGTTCGTCAGCCATGCGTGTCTACAGATTTATGTGTCGCGTAGCAACCTCCGATTTAGAGAGCAGGTCAGTGACGGGAAATCAATTGCTGGAAGCCCGTAAAAATTTGGTAGGAGGGGTGCAGGATTAAGGGTTTACTAAAAAGTTATGGTGTGAGAGGACATCAGGATTTTTTGTTCATGCAGCTCCACGTACCAACTGGGTACCTACTCTGGTACAGCCGTATTTGAAGTAGGTTTCATGAAAATTAAGAGGCTTCACTGTAGATTTCCTTTACTTTGGTGCTGACGTGGAAATGCATGAAGTGTACGTAACAAGAGTAGAAAGATGAGATGATACGTATAATTTACTTGACGATTCACACATGAAAGTTTCATTTGTACGTTCCAGAAAACTTTCAAAACTATGCATACTTTCAATTATTTTTGGAAGTAAACTAGCTCTCGGATTCACAGTTAGCTAGTTACTTAAGTTAATAATTAAAAGTTAGTCCGTGAGCAATAGTTGATGAATAGCTCATATGTACTCGAGTTCCCGATCACCAATACTTGCATTCGACTGATTTTAAATATCAATAGACTGATTCTTCCAATTTCATGGTCAAGGGCCAGCAGTCCAGGTTAAAAATGTCCCGTGGCTTTCCCGGATTCAGAGAGACCAACAAGCGCCCACGAATCCAGTATAACCACGGTCTGAGCTTTCGCGCAACCGCCATTAAACCATAGAGCATTGTCTTACTCTTGGTATTGGTAAAGGGGCGCATGGTGTGTAAGCAAATGATCATTGCGGTGGTCATCTCGGAAACCCTCAGAAACCCGTGTCAAATCATTCGTCAACTTCTGATTCACCTATCAAGCTACCAAGCCTTCTGCATGAATGTAGTAGTACACTACACTCGCGACAGATACAGAGGTAATGAATAGTTATTCAGAGTTTGACTTTGGATGTCATACGGCACTTCCTATCTTGGGAGATTGTCGTCATTGGGTATGTAGATTACAAACAGGACTTAAGGACATTGGATATTATCACCTGAAATGGCGCCATATTGCAACAGGAATTACAACTGGCTTCCTATCAAGGGGTGAAAATCAATATCCGCCTAACCCTGGTCGAAGTGGGATCACTGCAAGAGCTACCCCCTTCGTGGCAGGTTGGCGGGACATCCCCATCCAATGGAGAACAAAAGACCTAGTGCAAGTGTTCACATTAAAAAAAGATTCGCAGCACTCCTCAGTGCACCGCACGATACTAGGCATCAGATCACTTCGTTCGCATCACAGACATCAGGCGCAAATTACCCATATGAAAGTGTCTCGTCACTTGCCCCGGGACATAACAAATGGAAGCACTCAGTATGAGTAGGAGGTTTGATAGTTCACGGAGCATGCTCTCCACCAAACGTTTTATTAATCCTCATTGTGCAACCGAAACAAAGAATAACAGCGGCACGAAGTGGAAAAATGTCCCTCTCCTCTGGGGTGTCGAGTCCCAGGGCCCGATTATGCCGCATAAGCGGAGTAAGGGTAGAGATAGGAATTCTATTTAGGCAACAGGGAAGGAGGAGGTCACCATATCCAAGCTCACCGAAGTGAGAAGGTGTGGTGAACTCGGCAATGTTGCCTCTAAACACAAAGACGAGCATACCAGTAAACAAATAAGGACAAGAAGACCAACACAACCTAGCTCGGGACACTAAAAGAGCGAGCCTCGAAGATAATAGATCACTGAATGGGAGGTACACAATATACTGTGCCGATGGACGACGCCGTCGTCAATGCGAGACGAAGGGGCTTCGAGATTAGGGTTTGGAAGGAACGTGGAAGTCCCATGGTCGTGATGAACGAACAGTGATTTCATTCTTCCTCCCTGTTGTCGCTTTTACATCCACTCATTTCATCCTCGCTTCTGTTATGTGAAACTGAAAGTGGCATCGAAATTGTTTGAAGCGAGGAGACTACGTGTAAAGATTATACAATTGTAACACAATACATGATACAGCAAGTGTTTGAAACAAGATCTTAGAAGCTCTCTGACGTGTTTGAAAGTATTCAGAAGCTTTTTGGACCATCTGGTGCTCCATGAAAAATTAAAATGTAATGTTGTTTTGAAGAATTTGTGATTTAAGAAACAAATAACAAAGTAACAAAATAACAAATAAATTACAGTTGTGTTTTTTCAATAATTTAGATTACAAATATATCTTGCTTAATTTATTATCTTGGTAGATGAAAATTTTATAAATTATGCAAGGAATATTAGTTAAGAGATACAAGTTTATAATCTAGGAATGATCTTTGTTCCAACAAATTTTATTAAGAAAGTGAAGAATATTAGTTAAGAGGTATCAAATAATTAGGATACATCTATATTGAATCTAATTTATTGGATAATATTATTAAAAATTGAGATGTTATATATATGTACTAGCCAAAATCTATGTCATTGGATTCGAAAAAATATTTTAATATAATATAAAGTAACATTTGTGAAAGACCAACATATATTTTTATATTATGAAAAGTATTTTGATACAAAATAAAATAATATAAGTGGTGTAAATATTCTCACTTCAAAAGCGTTTTGTCATAAATGACATTGTGTATTAATCTAGTATCTCTTTTTGTACTGCTTTCTACCAAAACTTTTATATTTTTTTGGTGCCATTGTACAAAAGAATGTAACAAATAATTAGTTGTATGAAAAGATATTTTTATTAAATTTAATCCAACATACTTCATTGTCTGCTCCTTATATTTATTTA
>JAWRVF010001605.1:0-56350 GCA_036785485.1 Physcomitrellopsis africana | reverse complement strand
GAAGTTCGATCACCAGTTGTACCTGATTGATGAATCTTCGAAACTTAGATCTTGTGCCATCAAACTTCTCAAGCAAACTGATTTTTGGTTCTTTAACGTTTGAACGGTGCTCCATCATCGGTGAGGTAGCATGGTTTGGTGTAGATATTGACGTAGTTCCAACCATCTCTACATCTTCACTTCCTGCTAATCTTCATGCTCCTTGTGGTGGTAAACTGAGTTGATGCATTGCAAGCATTAGTTCTTTCATTTGCTCTTGCATTTGTGCCATTGCACTCTTCATTTCCGTAAGCTCTGCCATGATAAGAAAGATGTCTACTCTTACTTCAAGAAATACGGAACACACATTCAAAAAAAAAGAATTCTAGAAACAATATCAGTTTAGAAGTGGATATTCTACGACTTCTAATATGCTTATGTCTTATCAAGAGAAAGAGATAATCCACTCTTAATCAAGAAAAGACAAAGCTCTGATATTGTATGTGTACTCTTGTCAATCTGTCAAGGACAATAACTGGATGAAGTCAAATAAATAAGTGAGACCTCTCTCAAAGAAATTAATATAAAGAAGTATATATATTAAAAAGAAACTGGAATGGCTAATGCCAAAAGACAAGAAAACTAGAGACTCTTGAACTAGACTGGAAACAAGAAAGGAGTTGACAAGAGTAAAGAAGGCTTCACTCTTGTCTCTATTTATACTATCTACCTAAGAGCTAAGTGGCGACGTTCTATAGGACCTCCAACACGTATCCAATTTACAAGACACGTGTCCAAGTTGCAAGACACGTGTCAAACTTGTAGGGCAAGTTTTCTATATGTTTGCCACGTATTTAGCTTGGTCTTCAAGCTACCAACATGTGCGACATGTGGCTAACTTATTGACCAAGTTTCTAATCCAAAAGTCTACTATGGATACTTATAAAGTCAAAGCAGCGTCTATAAAATTTCTAGGAAGTTTCTCTAAAGATATTATGGAACTAACCTGCTTTTACCTTCTTTTATCTAGTTCTATCTGATCATATAGGTAACTATGTATATGTCCGTGACATAAGTAGATGTCACAAGAAAGCACAAAGTTCTTCATAGCCTTCCACATTTGAGGCCACCAAAAATCTCAAAAATAAGTTTTAAGGTCTTGTTAAATCTAAAATGACTCACAATTAGAAAATGATGGTAAGATTGAAGAATGTAAAATTGTATTGGTCCTTTTGAGATATATAAACATTCTTCAAAATATAGAAGGTCTTTTTCAAGCTTGAACTTGTCAATATTTTTATTCAAGCAATACTTGATATCAAGGGCTAAAGTATCATTAGTAGTTGTAGCACATATATTAAAAAAAACTAAAATCAATAGGTGCCAATATAATAGTGGAACAAAGGCAAAATTGCTCTAATTTCAACAAAATTACATATTATTGATTAAACATTGCTTTTCTTCTTATTAGTATAAGATGTGATCTCTTTAATAATGCATTGGACAATCCTTCTTGCTTCTTAAGTTGATAAGCAATAATAAAATTAAATCAAGATAATAATATATTTCATCAAGTTTGACCATAATTAAAAATCCAAATTGACATAAAGTATTCCAAGTTCTTGTGATCTATATATATAATCATAGAATATATTGATTTTTCTATATCAAGATATCACTAAGATAAATCACCACAAACTTGTCTAGATATTCTTGAAAGATATCATTTATTAAATGCTGAAAGATAGCAGGAACATTTGTTAATCTAAAAGGTATGATATTATATTCAAAATATCCATACCTTATCCAAAATGTGGTCTTTTATTTATCTATCTCATTGATTTGTATCAAGTTGTATGTTTCACAAAGATCTATTTTAGTATAGATCTTAATTTAGCCAAGTTGTTCTAAAAGTCTTAAGATTAATGGTAGTAGATAACAATTCTTCACCTTTATCTTATTTAATCTCCAATAATCAATACACATATACAAGAAACCATTATTTTTCTTCACAAAAAGTATAGATTCATTTATTATAAATTTTGAATACCTGATGAAGTTTTTTGAAAGGTTTTCATCAATATAATCCTTAAACGCTGTAAGCTTATTTTGAAAAAGGTTAAAAATTGGACCAAAAGGTGGTTGCGGTCCTTCTTAAAGATCTATGGCACAATTGTATGGTTGATGCTCCAATAATATATCAATATTCTATTTTTAAAATATATCTTCAAATTTATTATACTACTTTAAAATAATTGCTAATAAAATCATATCTTCTTTAATTGGAGTCCCATAAATAAAAAAAATGATGTATCTTTTTTATCCAATCTTATAAAGATCCTTGCTTTAACAAATAAAGGCTTATCAATTTGTAATTTTTTACAAAGTTTTTTTAATAAAGATTTCTATAAAAAAAATATCATTCTTCATAACTTCCAATTTATAGATAGATTATATTTTTTTAACCAAGAAAGTTAAATAATAACAAGATTTGAAAGAGTTCTAATAGCATTGAATATAATTTGGCTACTATAGTCTTCAAATGACACTTCTATAGGCATTATTTTGTGGATGACACTATTAGAGGATAAGAGTTGTCCATCTATTATTTCTACATGAAAAGGTTTGAATGTTTGTATTAGAAGAATTTTATGAAGTTTAACAAAAGCCTCATCTAACAAACAAGTGGATGCCCCTAAATCCAACAAAGCAATTGCCCAAAGCTTCTGAGGACCAAAACACAAAAGAATTGTAAAGTAATGATCAAGCTAAGTAAAAAGAGAGGAACTTGAATAGTTTTGCAATATTGAATTATCCAACTGCATAGCCCCTACTGTAGCTAAATATCTTCATTGAGCAATTATAGATCCAAAAGTAATAATAACAAATCCTTCACATTATTTCTTAATTTCTAATAGCATTGATTCATTATGGCTTTTTTGTTCCAATTGATGTTGTATGCTAGTTGTTTAAAATTGGATATATAGACTAATGTAAAATAAGCTTCTTATTGTAATGCTTAGATCTTGGCTGTTGTCCAATGAACCTTGTTATGTTCTCCAAATACTTCTGCAAATGCTTCGATGAAAACTTTAAAGTTGCTTAAAATTGATAATCTCTTTTTAAAACAAGGAAGCAAACCATGATAATTCTTATCCTATAATTAAAGTACCAACTAATCCAATTTGTGATTCTTCTATTGGATAAGTATCAAGTTGTAAAACCATTATCAATTGAATTTAGTTGATAAACCTTCAAAACTTTAAACTTATTTTTCTAAAAGAATAACTTGAGGTTCTTTATATTGCTAAACATGTGGATTTTTTTGACGCAATATAAGTAGTACTACATTGTCAAGCGCTAAAGTTAGAAGTGGGTGCAATCTAGGTTGTAGTACTCTAAATACTGCGTTACTATGAAGTTTTGTAACAATCCCTTTAATCTCTACAATCTTAGCATATAAAGTAGTAAAAGAGCTTATAATAGTATTTAACTTAGAGTCAAAAGATTTGATCATACTAATTTCTTGATTTTAGCCATTCTAAAAGAAATATATATATATTTATTTATTTATTTATTTATTTATTTATTTATTAATTATAAATTTAATATATTTTTTAGTTTTTAATTTTTTAAATTATTATTTAGATGCAATTAAGTACATACAAGAGTTTTTTACTTTGTTTTTTAATATTTAATTTTTTTTAATTTTTTTTAATAAAATCATACTTTTAAACATTCTAAAATATAGAAAAAATTATATTATATAGATATATTTATAAACCCCAAAATATATTCTTATTTTATCTAAATTATAGGTCTAAGGCCAATATGAATTATAATAATCATATGTAAATATAAATATAAATAAATATAGTATTTTACATCTACATCTAATAAAATTTTATTTTTTAAAAAATTGCTTTAAGTATTTGTAAGAAACACAGCAATAATGGTGCAAACCAAAACACTAGCAATGTGTTTTAGTAAAAAGTAATATAAAAGAAATAGAAATAAACCATCAAGGTATCAATTCTCATTCGAAGAGTTTATGTACCAATAATTTATAAATATACTTTAAATTATTATTAAAGCTTTAATAATAAACAATATTTATTTGGAATTTATTTTTATATCAAGATGGATTTTTTTAGATATCAAGTGGATTTTTAAAAAATAATAATAAAAATAATACAATAATTTTTTTAGTTAATACAAAAAATATTTAGTATTAATAAAAACTAATTTATAAAAAATAAAAAATCATTATTATTAAAAAAATATATATGATTAATAACTATTTAGTTTTATAAAAATTTATACTTATAATTTATAAAAAAATTTATACATATAAAAAAAAATTATTATAATTTATTATAATAAGAAATTTTGATTAATTTTTTTTTAAAATGATTAAGATTATAATATTATACAAGATATATAATATTTAAATATAATCTATGTAATTTTTCTTTATTTATAAGCAGATTAAAAGTAATAATTAAATAGGCCATAAATTTAGTAATATAAATATATTAATTTATATGATAGTTTATGTATAGTAGATATTTTATTAATTTATTAATTGAAATATTTTTTAATGTCTTTAATGAATCTAAAACTTTATGTCCAACTAGTTTGATCTTTTTTAAAATTTTATATTATAACATTTGCAAAATATAAGATAATTAATTACTATATTTTTTTTAGATTATTAAAATATTATTATTATTATTATAAATAAATTTTAATGTTTTTAAAAAATAAATTATTTTAATTGGTTAGATTGTATAAGACTTTTATATTTGTTTATACATATTATAACCTTAAATTTTTAATACATTTGAAAATCAAAATTAAAAATCAAAAAATTATTATAAAAATATTTTAATATATTATTTAAAAAATAAAAATATGTATATATAATATTTTCCTTGTTAATGAATATCAACCTTTGCAAGAAAAAATATCAATTATTAGAGATTATTAATCATCAAAGATAGCACATTGAATGCAAGATGGAAACCATTTTTGCCAAGGTCCTATAATTTAGGCTAGTTGCTTTTGCCTTGACAACTATGTGGCCTTTATTAATTACTTCTATTAATTAATAAAAATCAATGAATATCAATTTATTATTAAAAATCAAAGGTTATTAATTATGCACTATAGAATGGAATTGGTTCCTAAAATTTTGATTAATTATTGGAGGTTATTAGTATTCATAGAATTAATTAATAATAAAAATATTATTATTATTATTATTATTATTATATATTCTAAATTTATAAATAATCAAATAAAAAATATAAATTAAATTTTGATTTTATAGAATTTTATTTAAGATAAATAATATCTTATATTAGTTAACTGGATGTAATACTAGAAAATATTTCTAAATATTTTTATTTTCTTAAATTTTTAATAAAACAAGATCTTTATATTCTTCATAGATTTTATTGGGTAATTTTGATAATATTAATAAGAACACTAGTAGTAACAGCAAATCTTTAGTGTATTATAAAAACTTCAAATTTTTACATTAAAAACCTTTGAATTCTTTTTAAAATAGTTTTAAATCTATATTTGATTAATTCAGGATGGTTTTAATTTTGAATAATAATTCAAGCCGTATTTTCTAAATTAGTAAAACTTTAAGTCTAAAAGCATGATACTTTTTAATTTAAAAATATAAAATTATAACTTTAATAATCTCATTTGTAAAATTAATTATCATTGTATTAAAAAGAATTAAAATTTTATTTTAAATCATTAACTTAAATTATAATTATTGCACTTCTTTTTTAAAATATTTTACTAATATATATATATATATATATTTAGTTTAATTCTGAGCATATATATATATATATATATGATCTTACTTAATATTACATATTTATAAATATTATGTTATATAAATAACAAAGATAAATGTATCTATATATATATATATATATATATATAGAATTCATTTTTTAGTACATAAGTTCAAATATTTAAAATAACTTTTTAGTTACATTTTAAACCTCTATGATCTTATAATTTCAAAATATTATGTAGTTTTAATTTTATAATGACCATAGAAGAATATATATATATATATATATATATATATGTTTTTGATAATGTTATAGTTTTATAATATATAATTTCTAAAATTTCTAAACATTGAAAAGATGAACAAAAAAGAAAAAGCACGTTCTCTGATGGATCAAATTTTTATTTTCACTAGAATATTAACTAAAACACACTAAAGATGTCTTTGTAATAAATTACACATCTAATATAATGTACAAAAAAATTTCACCGAAAGTCAGAATATTTCTAAAACAAGATGGTAACACTTCCCACCAATCCATAAAAATCGACAACAAATAGTAATGTACAAGGAGGTAGCTTCACAATGAGACCAGATTCAGTTGAAGATGTAAGCCTGATCGAAAACGCCCTTCCTGCATTCTCATGCACTACACAAGTTACCAGGCTATGGAAGGGAAGAATTATACGTGTATATGTGTATATATATTTTTTGAAAAAAAACAGACTTAAAAAACGAGGTTGAGTCAGTCATGGTGGGTGACAGATCAGTTGCAGAGCTCGCACCCGTCTTTGCTGGAGTACACGGGATCGTAGTTGTAGATCAAAAATGCCTGCTCTTCCTCGTAACATTCAGGCTTGTGAGATGATTTCCTTGCTTCACTGCAACCACACAATTCCATTCCACGTCATTTCATTCCATTAAGTTATATTAGTGTTGAAGGATCCTACAGCTCACAAGTGACGGCATGAAGACATGCAAATTTACACTCATACACATACACAATGAAATCTTGTGCAGAAGTGAGCTTGGTGGTGGAAATCCATACGCAATGAGGTAGTTAGCCACGCTTTGAGTGACCCCAATGGCGTCTGCACTGTGAGGAATGTTGTCTATGCCCCACTCGTAAGCATTTTTCTGCAAGACACGATGTCATTTCGTCAAACCACTCTTGCAGTGATAGCAAAGAAGCGATTGAGCTATTTGTACTGAACAGAACTCCGAAAATTCATACGAGGATGGGTTCTTTGAAGATTTTACCTCGGGATGCCACTGCACACCCAGAATGGGATACTTCCGAGCCTCAACGGTGGATACGTACAGCTAAAACAGCACATACAGAAGAACAGAGCTGTGTCAGATGATTGTCATATTATGTAGATTGATTCGGCGTGTAACGAATTGATCGGAACTTCGTGCAGTGAACTGTGAGAGATGCATGTAAAGGAGATGACAAAATGGAACATGCTTGTACCTTTTCGTTTAGGTCGGGGGTCACTGTAAGAATTTGGAAGAAATGGTTGAGTTCTGGCGTAGAAATCCACTTTTCTGGTGACAGTCCCCACTTGTGATTTTGCATTGCAAGTTTTTGATCGCTAAGCTCGTCAATGATACGAAGTGGGATCCTGCCCATCAACATCAATGTCACCAAAGAGGAAAAGTAACCATGCTATTTGTACAATGAGTAGACCTACTCAATCTACAGTAGCTTCAGGAAGGAGGGATGAGGACCAGAGTACCATATTCGTTACGTTGGCGGATTTCAAACTTCCGAAATGGTTAGTTGTTGGGTTCAAAACCTAAGCTTACTGCTAAAAACTGCTCTGTAGTAAGGCAAGCGTAGAGACTTGGGTATGCGTTTATGCCCGAATTTCTGTCCAAGTACTTGAAACCTGGTAGAGCAACATAAGCAGGGCTTTAGTCTTACCACTGAAACATACTCTGATGCTTCGCGGAGTCGCCTACAAAGAGTAGAGGACCAGGATTGTTTTCGGCCTCGAACCGCTCCAGGATATCATGATTCTGCAAACTAGTCACGAGTAAGTCTCTGAAATCTGAACATTGGGGGCAAATGAATGGAACCGTGTATATACTTAAGGGTTTCGAACTACAGCTGGTTGATCTTGTTTAAGATCAACAAGCACAAGCCGGAGAACGAATACCCACCTTGCTCACAATTATACTCAAAAGCTCAAAGCCAAGACAGACGCCGTAGACGGGGAAGTGATCTCCTCGGTCATTTGCTTCAATGGCCCACTGCACCAAAATTACACGACAAAACGAAATTTCATGCCCGCAATTTCCAAAGATACCAAATCTGTCCAACAATAACAACAAAATAAAATAAAATACAATAATTCACATGTGGCAGTGAATTAATAATTGGAGCTAGGCGGAGGATTACGTTGAAAAGCATCTCAGCAACACGATAGAAGGAGGTGTCCTTCAAGCTGGTGCCACCTCCAGGAAACAAAATTCCATTAATTGCGGCAAATTTCTGAAAAATCGAAGGAAAGCTCACAATGATTCCCTGAAAAAGACCTCGTGTGACACTATCACAGAAAATGGGAACAACATGCCTGATGCTTGGAAAAGAACCAGTTACAATATCCAGCCATTTTTCTACAAAATGGTTGAGTCTCTCTCTCTCACACACACCGTCCCTCTCTCGCTCTCGCGCGCGCTCGTCAGTGTATGCAACGACCTCATCAAAACTTTGAACGGTTCAATCAAACGTCCAACTTTTCAACAAACGCACCATGCAAGCCTCGTTGTACGCAAGACCCTAGTTCTAAGACAGGTAGAGGGTGAGACCTTTCTGAGAGTCTCCTCGGGCTCGTTCCAGATCAGCGGAACAGCCCGAGCGCCCCCCATCTCCACGAACTTCACGTATGAGGCAGCGATGTAGGACGTATTGTAATCAGGAGGCAGTGGTCTGCTTGTAAGCTGGTACACTTCTCCATCTCCAGGCTGCGAGAGAACCCCAATCAGAGGTCTGCTGTTGAGGCGCGCCTCCCGGAGGGTCTCTTGGCGTTGAGACGGTAACTTGATGCCTGAGATGCGTACCCCAACGATAGCACCGCATTGTAGAAGAACCAGATACAACAGAACCGACAAGCGCATGGCCATCTTCATAACACCTCCTTAATACCAAAAAAATGGCCCGCACACTCAAAATCCTGGGCAACAATTCGTGGTCATTCACCTCAAAAAAGGTCAGCTAACAAAAGAAGGAAGAAGTCCACATGGGGAGAGTTCAACACTCCTCCTCATAACGTCATTCACACAACCAAAGTGGGCTTGCTTCAACTCGGTTCTCCAAAATCTCATTGCATTGCAATCACGAGCGTCTCGGGCTTGTCAAGTCCAGGTCAAAAAAACGAGGCATAATCCGTTGTCGCTTAATATCACGTGAATAATGTCCACCGCGAGACCTGATGTCCGTTTGGGTTTCGGATCTGATGCCGCCTCCCATTTTTAGAGGCCAGATTCCATGGATGAAGGAGGCGTATCAAAACAAATCACGTCGTTGTAACTGAAGCTGTGGTCGATCTTCAGGATTGATGATTCCTGAGTGAGCGACGGAGATGACATGCATTCGATTCCATTCGATTCAACATCACCGAAGCAACCCACAGATCCTTCCCTGCACACACGTGTGTGTTGATGTTTACGTGAGGGGATAGGACTCCTAAGAAAAGGGACGATCTAGCAGGACCCACTTGCGAGACATTATTTGAGACGCTGAATCTCATTTGTTTTGCGACGGAATCAGCACCGATTTGGGGAGTCGCACCGGGAGCTGAGTCTCCGAACTACAGTGCAGAGGTCCAGGCCTCGGCAATGGGAGCTGCCCTGCTTACATGCGGGCAGACTTGCGTCGGCGACGCTGAATTGCGTGAGCAGCGTCGTCATGAATTGCGATAGCGAGACGGTAGCCTGCGCCGATCGATGCTCGGCAGCGCCATCGCCGGCGATCGGAGCCCTCGGTCTCGGAGTCCACGTGTCGTGTCTAAACTCTCCGCTTGCCTTGAGGATACCACGTGTCTCGTTTAGTTTGTTTATGAGCAAATGTTGCTTCGTGAATTTATTACGAACTGATATAGAACTGAGAATTTTCTTAGAAATACATTTGTGAGTGTTAAATGAAGAAGATGACTAAGAAAATGGGGGTGAGAACTGATATGAGAATGTGATGCCTTTGTTGAAGAAATAATTGGTTCTATTAGATGATTGGAAGATATTCCACAATGTGTGGCTCCATTTTATTCTTTCTAAAAAGCCAAGTCTATCTTTTTGGTATTCATTTTTTAAGCTACATCGTCCAATGGATGTTATCTTGACACTTTGTCATTGGTCTCCAATTTTTTAAATAATTTTTCTAATAATTTTTCATCTACTTGTTGCCTATAGATGACACCCCTATTCTTATGTATTATGTGTTGAATATTGGCTGTTAAATTTGAATTTTATCAGGTTCAATTGGAGTCCTTAACATCATGGTATGATTAAATTTAAACTTATAAATTGTTTCCTATTTTTTCAAAATAATGATAAAGTACAATTCTTAACAAGATATATATAAAAATAGAATGTGATTATTAAATAAATATATATAGTATAGATAGTTTTATTTTAATAGATAATAAAATTTAAATATGTGCAAATAATCTTTAATTTAAGAATGTGTAACTATTGGTTGCATTATTTGTTTAAATAAAAAATGTACTTTAGAAGAGGAATACCAAAAAGAAACTTAGACACTTAGATATTTGGATACTAGTCCCTTAACCCTTGCAGTTCTAAAAACATATCCACATAAACTTTGTGTTAATTAGTATATAAAGAGAAAAGACTTAGATCATCTTTTATCTTATCAACTATTTTCTGGTGTTAAAGTCTTTATTCAAGTTTCTTTATGTATTTTATATTTTAAAAAAATATTTTCAAAGTACAAATTTTCTTAGTTATTAAATATCTTGGTATTCTCTTAACAACTTTATGTAGGTTTGTGTCTTTTATATATATATATATATATATATATATATATATTAGGTACACAATTTTAGTTAGAAGATTCCAATAATTAATATTTGATTTTATATATACATATATATATATATATATATATATTAAGTACACAATTTTAGTTAGAGGATTCCAATAATTAATATTTGATTTTATATATATATATATATATATATATATATATATACATATTCACATATACTAAAAATTATCAAAGATTATACAAACTTAAAATACATGTATTCTTGATTTTAAATATGCTACAAAAGTTTATAAAAATTAGACATTAAGTTTTATTTTTTAAAAAATGTATTTAAATTATCAATTTAGAATAAAAAACATCTTATAAGTATGTGTATCTAAGCCATTTGGATTTTTAATTGTAACTTAAAGATCTTGATATAATTCAATTTTTTTAAGTCTAAAAATTTTTATATATATATATATATACATATAAAATATAAATATTTATATAAAATATTGATTTACTTATGATGATTAAATTCTTTTTGCCAAATATAAAATAAAAGATATTAATTCAAAAAATTAGGATTTAAAATTTTTAAAATAATTATATATATTTAATAAATTAAAATTATATTATATTTTTAAAAATAAATAATACTTACATAATGATTTATAATATTATTATAGGAATATTTAAAGCTATACTATATAGAAAAAAAATAAACTTGATTATTTATTTATTTTTAAAAAATATTGATTTCTCTAAAAAAATTATTTGTGATTTTAGAATTGATACTCCTATCAATATTTTAGTTATTATAACAATTAAAAATATATATATATATATATATTCATGTTATAATTTTATGGTATATATTAAATATATAAATTTTATATTAGTCAATCATATTTATAATAAAGTTTTAATTTTTTTTAAGTAAAAGAAATTTACAATTTAAAAAAATTATTCTATGACATTATATTTTTAATGGATGTTAGAAGTCAATTATGAAAATTTTTTTTCTTTATAATATTATATAGGTTTAACATTTTTATTATTATTTATATTATTGTTATTAAAAATAAAGAACATAATGGCTTTTTTAATATCATATTTAATCTAGTACAACATAATTAATAGAAATATAACTTCTATTGGAAAATAATTTGAAGCCATCTCAAATGGTTTATTAAATATAATAAAAAATATTTTTTAAAATATTTAAAATTATAGTAATAGTACTTAGTAAATTACAAATATTAATTGTTTGTAAGTCTAAGTCTATGGAAGGAGACAAAAATTTCTAAATTACACCCACATACATCCAAGAGCATATTAATTCTATATTATTAATGGAAGTTCTAAGAGGATGTTAATACATATATGTATATGTTTCTTATATCTTAAGTTTTATCTTTATATATAACTAATTAAAAGGCCATGTAAAAATATTTTAAGAACTATTATTTATTATACAAAGGTTTGACCAAGAGCACAATATTTATTATAAAAATACCATTCTTGGAAATCTCTTAAAATATAAAACTTTACAACAAGGGCATGCATAGTGACCAAATATTTGTTTAGGGTTGCACATGAAAAAATAATCTTGAGATAGTAAAAGGTGGCAAGAAAAAAAATATACAATTAAAGAGAAAGAAAAGGAAAAATAAACATAACTGTATTCAAATAATGCATGTCATTTATTGTGTTTTTTTTTTGCTTCTTTTATATTAAAAGAACTACATTGCTTCATTAAAATACTAGTTATAGAGTTGGTAGAAAATGATGAAAAAAATGTTAGTAAGAAAATTTGTACTTACAAAGATCAAGTTGTCAAATCATTAACAATCACTTCTAATATAATTGTATATTAATATATAGATATTTAATATTAATATATATTAGATTTTATTATTATTATTATTATTATTATTATTATTATTATTTTAAATATAATAGAACGAATTCTTATACTAATTGATGTATTTAAAAAGAGATTGGTTATAATGCTTTAAATTTAAAGCAATATTATAGAATATACTATATGTACCTTTAAAAATGGAATATAATTTTATATAATGTAGTTATTTTTTATAAGTATAGCTAATTTATCTTCTTTAATCTAAATTTTGCTAAAATTCTTAGCATAAGATACAATGTTTAAAGTCTTTTATAAATTTAATTTAATATATTTTTATTTCAAGTTCTACTACAATCTATTAGCTTATATAAAATAAATTTATCTATTTTTTTATCAAATCAATTTTCATATTTGAAAATTAAAATATTTCTTTGGTCCAAATAATCTAAGAACATGAAGCTACAATCACAAGCCAAAGGATCTTTATGTCTTTATATTAGTAATAATATTTTCAAATATTTCTTCTTTTATGTTAAGAATAAAGTAAGGATCTACTATTGGACCTTGTTTGTTTATAAAATAGAAGATGTTTTTGTCCTAGTCTCATATATATTGCATTATTGGACATTCCTATGATTTATATAGGATAACTTTTGATGTTGTAGGAGCACAAAATAGGTAAGAATTATTAATATTGTTAAATTTTTATCTTTAGGTATTTTGTCAAGGACAAGGACATGAATCATAAAAGAATAAAATATACTCTTGTGGTACTCAAAATCATCAAAGATAGTATAATATTAAAACTAGAATGGCTATTGCCAAAGACAAGAAAACTAGAAACTCTTGAAATAAGACTAGGAACAAGAAAGGCATTGATAAGAGTAAAGAAGGCTTCACTCTTATTTCTATATATACTATCTATCTAAAAACTATGTGACGGCATTCTATAGGACATCTAACACGTATCCAACTTGCAAGACACATGTCAAACTTGCAAGACAAGTTTCTTACATGTTTGCCACATATTTAGTTTATTCCACAAGCTATTGACATATATAATACGTGGCTAGCTTGTTCCACAAGCTACCAATATCTATAAGACATGGCTAGCTTGTTGGCCAAGTTTTTAGCCTATTAATTATCTATAGACATGCATAAAGGTGAATCTGTATCTATGAAGCTTCTAGGAAGCTTCTCTATAAGATATTATCAAATTCTACCTACTTCTACCTATCTATATTAATTAGATAATTATTAGAATAAATCATAATCATGACATTATCCTCCTTTTTAGAGATGAATTCCACAAGGAGCGGTGATTATGTGTTGAAAAAGTCCAAGATGCGCCAAATTATCTTTGCCACATATTCTAATCTTTGTTCCCTTTGAAGATAGTTGATAGGTCATCTCAGCCATTGATAGTATCCTATACCAAGGCAAGAAGACCACCCTATTATTTGATTATTGTTGAAACCTTCATAACTTCTTTCAAAGAAAACATTTGGAACGCCATTAGGAGTAGTTTCTACCTTTAAAAGTATCACCAAATATTGGGAGTCTCTTCCAAGGTTGTGATATCAAACACGTTGTATCTCACCATTAATTTGAGAAAGAACATGTTGTTCTTGAAGGTCTTCATCTCTATTCCATCATCTTAAAGGTTGTGATAGCCGTAATGTCTCATCTAATAAATCAATAAATGATGGTTTTTGAGGTGAATTTGCGGGTTGTTGATTGTCTATCTCTTTTGGCATGAAAAAATTTAAAGAAATAATAAACAATCATACAAGATAGAATGAAACTTCTTTTAAACCTATTTGGCTTTATATCAAGGATTTTTCTAATTCTTTATCGTGATTTTGATAGATATCATCGATGAAATACATGAACTTTTATTGATGTATTTGTTAGATTTTTAGATGGTTCCCATGTGCGTTCATTGATATCATATCCGCACCAATGTACAAGATATTCTAGCCAATTTCAACAGTGTCTCACATCTAAGACCTCTTCTATCTCAAATTCTTTATTCTTATTTACTTCTATAGGAGGTGGTGGCATTTGTCTTTTTCTTTGTATATCCATTGTCTTGTATGGTTTAAGTAATGATACATAGAATACAAGATGGATCTTCATAGATGTAATCTATATGCAATTAGATTAATTTATTTTCAAATTACAAATTGTCCAAGCCTATGATAATTCAATTTATCACAAGGACAATTAGTCTTGATATTATGACGAAGTAACCATATCTTATCACCTATATAGAATTGAGGTTGTTCTTTATAATAGATATCTACATTGATCTTTTTTTATTCTTGAGCTTCTTTAAATTTTACCTTCATTATTGTATGTAGCTCTGACAATCAATTTGTCAAATCTTTTATCATAGGATTATCAGCCTTTGAAAAGTTAAAAGTATCAAATCATAGATCATAACTATAATTAATAAAGAATAGAATTTATTAAGTAGATGAATGTATCAAATTATTATAAGTAAATTTTGCCAATGGCAAAAGAGTTGTCTAATCATCTTAATGATAGTTGATGATACATCTCAAATATTGCTCTAAAACTTCATTTACTCATTTTGTTTGTCCATCAATTTGAGGATAGAAAGCTGAAGATAGTTTTATATCCACCTTTAATATTTTGAAAAAGATCCTTTAAAATCTTGATACGAATTGCGCCCATCTATCTGATATAATATTCCTTGGTAATTCATGATAGCAATAAATATTATCAAAGAAGAGTTTAGCTATTTCTTCACCTATGATAGATTTTGTATATAGTATAAAATAGGCCATCTTGCTGAAACAATCTACAATCACAAATATAGAATCATATGAATTTGAATTTAAAAGATCCATGATAAAATCCATAGAAACAAAAGACCAAAGTTGTTCCAATATAGGTAATAGTTGGAGAAGTCTTTAAGGTCAATGACAAAAAAAAATTTATCTTGAACAAATGTTGCATGACTGTACAAATTCTTTAACGGCCTTTCGTATTTGAAGCAATTAAAAATCTCTTGATATTAGTTCCAAAGTCTTGTTATATCCAAAATGTCTTGCTGTAGGAAAGTTGTAACAAGCTTCAAGAGCATATAGTTGTGCTTTACCTTCTGGAACATATAGGCATCATTTGAAATAGAGTAGATCATTCTTGAACTCAAACTTAGAAGCATCATGACACTTAAATGAATTATCTTTAATCTCATGAACAAAAGAGTCTAAAGATATATTTGATTGGACTTGCTTGAGAAAAGTTGAATCAACAATCAATGTTGATTTTATTGCTTGAAGATGAAATTGATCTAATTTCAAGAGGATTATTTTTTGTTAATTAAAAACTGAATCTCCTTCTTTTTGTATAAGATAAGAATGTCTAGAAAAGACATTAGATACATCTTGTTGTTTTTTTGGCCAATAAGTGATAATGAATTTGAATCTTAATAAAGACATACTCCAACGAGCTTGATAATAATTCAATACACGTATTGATATAAAATACTTGAGATTCTTGTGATCCGTATACATGATGATTGGATTAGAAGTGCCTTTTAGATAATGACACTATTTTTAAAAAGCATCTATAATTCCAAAAAGTTCTTTATCATGGATTTTATAGCTGATTTTTGTTGCTAAAAATTTTAAGGAATAAAAAACTACTAGGTGGAATTAGTCATCTGCTCCTATTTGTGATAATATTATATCTAAAGCAAAGTTTGATGCATCTGTTTCCATAAAAAATACCTTAGAAAAGTCAACACGATATAAAATTTATGCAGAAGTAAAAGTTGTCTTCAAAGCTTCAAACAATACTTCTGCTTCTTTATTCTATTTGAATTTTTTCTTATAAATTAGGCATGTCAATGGAATTGCAACTTAAAAAAAATCCTTGATGAAGATTTGATAGTAATTGGAAAATCCCAAAAAATATTGTAACTTTTTTATTGTTCTTGGAATCTTCCAATCTATAATTGTCTAGACTTTCTTAGGTTCTATCTTAAAGCCATCATTTGAGATGATATATCCTAAGAAGTCAACTTGAATAGTGTGAAATACACACTTTTTCATCTTGGCATATAGCCTTGTATTTTTAAGTTTTTGTAATACACAATGAATATGAAGTTTATTTTCTTCTGTGTTCTTAGAGTAGATCAAAATGTCATCCAAATAGCAGACAACAAAGTCATCAAAAAACTCACAAAAAACGTCATTCATAAAATGTTGAAAAGCAACTAGTATATTTATAAGTCCAAAAGGTATGACATTATATTTGAAATGCCCATACTTAGTTCAAAATGCAATCTTTAATTTATTCCTTTTTTTGATGTGAACTAAGTTGTATGCTCTTTGTAGATCTATTTTTGTATAGATTTTTGCTTGACTGAGCTGATCAAGAAGTTTTAAAATCAAAGATAAAGGATACATATTCTTAATGGTAATCTTATTAAGTCCTTGATAATCTATGCATATCTACAGCGATCCGTCTTTTTACTTCACAAATAAAATAAGAGCTCTTATTGGAGACTTTGAATGGTATATAAAGTTCTTAAACAAGTTCTTGTCAATATATTCTTTTAATGCAGCCAACTTGTTTTGTAATAAATTATAGATTGGTCTAAATAGTGGTTGAATTCCGTTTTAAAGATCAATTGAATAATCATAAGGTTAATGCTTTAAAAGAATATCTATGTTTTTTTTTCAAAAACATCTTTAAAATCTTAATACTGGCTAGAAATACCACATGTAGTCTTTTGCAATATCTGAAATGGATGTAGCGTATATAGCAAAAGATGATCTTTTTTTTTATACATATATGAAAGCTCTCGCACCTATTAATAAAGATTTGGATGTACTAGAATTATAAATATCTATTTGATTAGCGGATGTCTAGATTAAATTATAGAAAAAATTGAGGTTACAAAAAATTTAATCTATTTAAAGATTATACTTTTTTAACCATGATTATCCTAAAATAATTGGATTAGAAGAAGATCTAATTACATTAAATATTACTATACTATCATGTCCCTTAATTGCTATATTTAAAAGAATAGTTTCATAGGTAATATCTCTAGAAGACAATGAACGACCATCTATGACTTTTACATGTACAGATATAATTTTCTTGAATAGAGGTATTTTTTATTTATTAACAAAATCTTTGTCTATGAAACAAGTTGAAGCTTCTGAATCTAATAAGGCAAAGACTTTGTAATTTTTAGGTCCTAAAAATATATCTATTATAAAACAAGGTGAAGGGTTAGAAAAGAGAATAGAACCTCTATAAGGTATTGTATATGATTTCAATAGTACAATCCCTATTATAGCTAGAAAAGCTTGTTTTTTGACATATTATCTTTTTTAGCAACTATACTCCTCATTTTGTGATTGTGTTGTTTTTTTAGATAACATTGAGCAATGTACTTTACTTCTCCACAATATAAGTACAATCCTTCTTGACAATGTCGAGTCTTTTCCTGTTCAGTGAGAGATTTAAAATGTACTCTATCAATTTGTATTGGGCTTGACTTAGTCAGATAAGTTTCTGAAAACTTAGGAGTTGTTATCATCAATTGACTCAATCCTCTCCATCCGAATCTATATTTTTCTCACCTTTCAAATAAATAATTGTTGCATGCAATGGCTTGAGTAATAAATTGTTCTTAGGAGTTTGCTTTTGGCATTGTTAATAACAAATCTTTAACATTATCCTTCAAATGATGATGAAATTGATTGATAAGGGCCTTGTCATTCTACTCCACATCGCAAGTAAGATTTTGAAATTCTATAATATATATTATAGTTGACTATGATTCTTGTCACAAAGATAAGAGCTTGATTTCTATTGTCCTCTCTTGATCACTTTTTCCAAATGTGGCCGTGAATATTTTGAGAAATAAATTCAAATTATAAAGAAGTTATGAATCTTTTTCCATTAAAGGTATAAATTAAAAAAGAGTACTTCTAGATAGAAGTGA
This sequence comes from Physcomitrellopsis africana, assembly GCA_036785485.1. Classification (NCBI taxonomy): domain Eukaryota; kingdom Viridiplantae; phylum Streptophyta; class Bryopsida; order Funariales; family Funariaceae; genus Physcomitrellopsis; species Physcomitrellopsis africana. The sequence continues at coordinate 37,695 of JAWRVF010001605.1, read as the reverse complement.
GCCTATAAATCCAACTTGAGTAAATCCATTAGGGTATTAAAAAGAGTGCAATCTTAGATATAAATTGACTTGTTGTAGAAATCTTTGAAATTTTGATCTTGTTCCATCGAACTTCTCATGCATACTAATTTTTATCTCTTTTACGCTGGTAGAAATAAGGCTTTCTAGATTTGCTTGTAAAGTGGATTTACTTGCTTCTCTCAATTGTATAACTTCTTGGTGTAGGCTCTGGACTTCTTCTATAGGTGTAGGAATAGTCCTTCTATGATTGATATTAGTGATTTGTGAAATTTCCATTCTAAGAATATTAATAAGCTCTTAAAGATTAGCAATGGTTGCAAATCTATTCTCACTTTTGGTTAATGTAGCATCCATGATCTTTCTTTCCATCTTAATAATTTCATAATTTAAATTAGAGAAGGGTAATCCGCAATCTCTAATATCAAATAAAAAAATTTACAAAGATGGATGATCTACTCTTTTTTTTTTTTCTAAAAATCAAGATTAGAAAATAAAAAATGTTAGTTTAAAGGTAGGTAATTTAGAACCTTCAAATGCAACAATAGAAGTGGAATAATCCACTCACTTCTTAAATACCAAAACAAAAACAATAAATCTTTACTCTTGTCAAATTGCCAAGGACAAGGACATGAATTATAAAAGAACAAAATATACTCTCATGCTACTCAAAATTACTTGAAGATGATATAGTATTAAAACTAGAATAGCTATTGCCAAAGACAAGAAGACTAGAGACTCTTGAAACAAGACTAGGAACAAAAAATGTATTGATAAGAGTAAAGAAGGCTTCACTCTTGTTTCTATACATACAATCTATCTAAGAACTATGTGGCGGCATTCTATAAGACCTCTAACATGTATCCAACTTGTAAGATACATGTCAAATTTGCAAGACAAATTTCCTACATGTGCACCACATACTAAGCTTATTCCACAAGCTACCAATATATGCAATATGTGGCTAGTTTGTTCCACAAGCTATCAATATATGCAATACGTGGCTAGTTTGTTCCACAAGCTACCAACATCTACGACACGTGATTAGCTTGTTGGCTAAATTTTTAGCCTATCAATCACCTATAGACATGTATAAAAGTGAATCCATATCTATGAAGCTTCTAGAAAGCTTTTCTACAATATATTATCAAATTCTATCTATTTCTATCTATCTATATTAACTAGATAATTATTGGAGTAAATCTTGACTATAACACGTTTGTAGCAATGAGTTTGTATTAGATGAGCTATATGAATGTAATTTTATTTTTATTTTTATTTTTTGTTCTATTCTTCTTTAAAAAAAAAAAAAAAAAAAAAAAAAAAAAAACCACTTTATGCTATAGTTTTAAAAAAGTATTTTATATCATTTTATGATTTGTACTTTAATAAAAGTGATATAATTTTTATATTTTTTTTATACTTTATATTTTTTTAGCTATAGCTTTTTAAAGTATGGTTATCACCCCATGAATAATCTATAAAGTCAAATAGAGAGAAGCTACCTGGACAAAGAAGATATATGTATTTTGTTTGTTTTATTGAATGCTTGATCTTGTATTGATGACTTTTATCAAATTCTATTTGTATTAGATTAAATGATCTTTGAAGATCATTAGGAGGTTCAAAAGAAGGATATTTTTATACAATATGGATAGTATTGCTTATTACATAAATAATTTTTTATAGTTCATTGTAAATAGATCACCATCAATTCTTCTTTATTTTTCTAAAGAAATTTTATGTATGTGAGTAAGTCATGTCATATTATTTTTTAGAATAAGTCCTATCAAATCATTTTCTTTAATCACTTAAGATCTTCTAATAAGGATTTTTTTCTAATTTTGGAAGATTTATAATAGCATAAAGTTTGATAGTAGATTTTTAGATATTTTGAGATTAAATATGATAATTATTGTATTCTATTGTATTAAACTATTGATTTTTTGATACCATAAGTATTTTACTTGTTCAATATTAATTTTTTAGGAAGAAATGGCTTTTTTCTTAGAAATTTTAGAATTGATAAGAATTGGTATATTTATATTTTATAAACAATGGCTTGAAATTATATAGTAGATGTGCTTTCAATCTTTACAAATTAGTTTTTTTGCTTAAAAAATTCTTAATTTTCTATACTTTTGAATCTTAAGCATATTTAGAATGAGATTTAATGACCAATGTATATTGGAAGCTCAAAAATTGATACTTTTACAAAATAATGTATCTTAAATCTTATATTTAATGAAGTTAAGTAGAAGATAGCTATGTAGAAGAAAAATCTTTAAATATATATTAAACAAAAAGAACAACAAGGACTATTATAGGATCTAATAGGTTGAAACCTCTATTTTGAATACATTAACTAAAAATATGCCATTTATTTGAGTTTTGGTATTGTTTGTTTTTCTTGTCTAATAAAAATTTTGAGTTAATTTTTTGATTTATTTCACTTCTTCTAGAAAGCCATTCTAAACTATGATAAAGTAGACAATAGATACTATAATGACATAATTAACAATTATAATGCATTCCACTAGATTGAATCTTATTGATTATTAATACTAGAATTTTTTCTTTACATATTGTATGAAGAAGTTATCAACTATTATAGAAGAGAGATCATGACTAAAAGAAGTATATAAGAAGTTGTTGAAATTTTTATTGTTAGTTCATTGCTAAGGATATTTTAAACTCAACAAAGGTTTAGGAGCCTTAGAGCACTAACAAGGTGTTAATTTTGTCCAATTGATATTTAAGCCTAAGAAAATGTTGAATGTTGTTATGATCTCAATTGTTGTATTAATATTTTGTTCTATATCTTTTTAAAATATTCAAATTCATTTACACATTGACTTATAATCATTTTTTTATTTTTTATTTTCAAAGAAAAATAAAATTCTTTGAATGGAAAATATAACAATGCTAATTTGAGGATGAAATTCAAGACTTCTCTGAACACCAAGAATAGATAAGACACCATTGGAAAACCTTGTCTTATCCCATGTTGTAATGAAAATTTTGGTGATAGAAGACTATAGATTGTGACATGTGCTTCAGCTCCTAAAAATAATGAGTTATGTCATATTGATAAATTATGGGCCAAAATTATAAGTTAATCTGTTGCCAAAAATTGTTTCAATATCTTGCCATCTTGTCAATAAAATTGAAGTAAGACTCAAGTTACTCCTTACAGCCAGATGGGACGTTGCTATTACCCACAAGAATCCATTGCTGTGTACAGGGTGTATTTCTTGAAAACAATTAAGGTACAGAACGCAATTTTTCCAACTGGACACCCTCAAATACAGTATTGTACGATCTGGCGTAGCAAAGAAACGTATCCGGAAAGGGAAAGACATCACGAGTCCGCCTCTGTAGCTCAGGGTTTGGAAAAGATTATACACGTGTCACCAACGCATTGAATAAAAGAAACACAGAAGAAAAACAAGGCTTCAGCGTATGGAACTGTTGCCAAAACTGAATTTTGCAGGTTTTGATCCTGGAATGATTTGCTTTCATAGTTGTGGATACATTCCAAGTCGTCAATATTGAGGTAGTGCCCGATCTTTCCTGATGAAGGATAGTTGCAAGGAAGACCTTGTACATTATCAATGCAGAGAATATCCGTATCCTGCGGTTTTGAAAATCCACTGAAAACTCTAAGAGAATCTATTGGGCACGATCAACGTGTAGTTTGCAGTAGTTCGTTGTCTACTTTCTCGTCCAGCCGCACCCCAATTTGCAGAAAGTTAGCCACCGACAGGAATTTAGATTGAGATTGATGATGTTATGGCAGACGGTAGATTCAACTTCACAGATCACTCCCAAATACTTCACAATGAGTGGAAATCTAACCATTCGATAAACCTACCAATTTTCGAAAGTATGCAATCAGGGAATAGTAAGGAATACAGAAATAGCGTTACATGTTTTTATGTACTTTTCTACTTCCAGGAAATAAGCTGCGTCTCGCAAATTTGCTGGATGTGTATCTGGAGTGAGGACTTGTTTATCTCCTAAAGTAAAATAATCTGACTATGATCCCATGGTATGTAGATGGCATTGGAAGGTGAATATAACTTGTTTGATAGCAAATTCTGAATCATATTGTTTTTTGGGGAATATTCCGGTCATACACTGAAATGCTCAATACTTGTACAGCACAGTACAGGCTGTCCTTATCGATCCACTTCATGAAAACCTAATATAACAAACCTGCTGAGATGAATTGCTAAGGTTCTTTTCCAAATGTTGAGGAATGAACTTAGCATTTAATTATCCATTAATCTCGAATTGGGATTTTAAACGAATCTAGAAACTGTGAGGAAAAAATCAATTTTATAGGAGGAAAAAACCAACTTTGGAGGCCTGAAAGTTTTTAAGGAAAAACTTCAGCTACCTGCCATGAAGTCAATGTATTGTTTTTTGAGTTTCAACCAATCTAACAAAGAATCAAGACTACAACTAACAGTAAAACATCAAGAAACCGAACGAACTAAATTCGCTGAAACGTTGATACTACAATCACGCTAGCCATGTTCCTGGCCAGGGTCTTGCATTGGGCGACGCTTGAGGGAGCTTTGAGGTGGGTGGAGCTGCAGATCAGTGATCATGAGGTGATTTCGATGGTTTCCGGTTGCCGAAGATGCCCTTCTACTTGAGAAAAACTTGTAAACTGTAAACAAATCTCAGTAGAATAACAGGGTGAAGCGCTGCTTTGAGGTTTGTATTGATGATTGTGTCAGCGCCAGGCGTAACCGTGAAGTCAAAATCCTTCCTCTTCATACTACGTTACTTGGTGATCTATTGGCCACTGCAATCCATTGACGCCTAACATGGCACCAATAAACATTTAACAACCATGAAATTCAAGTGAACTGACATATTTGAAAATATTCGTGTATACTAAATTCCAGAGTGCACGACCTAAGCATCCTGTTCACATCTCTTCAGCTTCTCTTCAGCTCAGGCCCACTCCACCAGAATGATTGCTCCTCCCTCGCACATCGCAGCCAGGATTGCGTATGCCTGCAGCCTAGGCGGTTTGGTGCGGGAGGACTTGAAAATCACCAGAGCGGCGACGATGCTGGAGCAAAAGCTGGCGGCGGCGGTCACCACAGGACCTTCATACTTGGTGCCGAACTGGGCCACATCTACCAGAGCATCCAGTCGAAGGTAGAGGTCGAGATACTCCTGCTTGCCCAGCCAGTAGTACACGTCTCACCGGTTCCAGAACCATTAGGTAGGCGCTCGGTAGCCAGTGCGTCAGCCCCAGCGCGTCGAATGCACCGTCCAGAAACCACTCGCTGTGCGCAGATGCTGCTACGCCGTTCACGATTATGGTGCCCCCGAGAGTAAGCGGATTGTACAACCCCTGCATCTCTACGGTGGATATGTCGGTCACGAGGTACGGGCTTAATTTCGCAGCATGAGTTGAAATTACAGTGAAATGCAGAGGGGTGAGCTCCAGTTTTGTGCTCTCAAGGGCAGGGTCGGACATGTTGGCACCCACGGGTTTCAAGCTCAGCTGGACATAGTTTGCGGCCGCTAAAGCATCCTTGTGCCCGAAAGCGTAGATATTCTCGTAGTCCAGGCCACCATCGTGCCTTCTCTCCGCCACCTGCATGCCCAGATTTTTGGGCGTTTTACATATGATTAGTGACTAATAATCTTGGCACTGGCTCACGCTTACTCCCTTGCATGGTCACTTAGCCCTCTCCTTCAAGTGATCACTTGGGAGCTCTACAGCTAGCAGCTATTGAAAATAAGTTGTCTTAATCTAGAATCGACCAGAGACGTCAGGATACTGTTTGCAAACTCGCGCTGTGATGTATAAATCTAGACACCACATTCATGAGCTACCAAGCTGGAACACGATAGATCTCGTAATATCTGAAGCTATTGGCTGTGGATTATAACAATTCCGAGTGTAGCGGGAATTGTCATGTGCATGAGACCCGATTGAAAACTGTCCAGACACAAGACACAATGATCACATTAGAAACCCACCAGCTGGTGGGCTTCTGCAGGTCATGACATATCACGTATCACATAGATCACTCTCGAGCATTGTATTGAAAATACCTTGTCACCCAAAGCCAGACTAGTCATGGGCTTGACCTCGCCGCCCGCTAAGAGTACCGTAGCGTCACCTGCCAAAGCACATAAAGTTAGCGATGGAGCCCAATATGTCTGAATTCCTAAATAAGCCGGAATTGCTGGTCGATAGAGCCGCGCATCTGGATCCATCTCGTCCGTTGAGAAGGTCCACCATGGCTAGAGCTGCGCAATGGAGGGGTGAAGCTCTGTACCTGGGAAGCAGCCGTTGGCTTCTGCGCAACCCACTGCAGCTCCACCGGCGGTCATGACGCCAACGACCCCCACCATACAGAAGGGGTAGATTGGGCGAGGAACGGAATGCAGGCTTCAGCCGCCGTTATCGCTACCGTTAATGCCCCATTGGCGGCGCCCGTTTTGCAGTTGTCTTTCAGGAGATTCCGGGCCAGCAGCCGACGCCAAGCTCCTTGGTATACAGTGCTGTTACATCGGGGCCTGTAAGGTATATTCCGCAGCCCATAGACCCTGCGTTGTTGGAGCACACCACGTGGCGCAGGAATTTCAACTTATTAGACAATCATAGGACACGAATTCTGGGTTCAATGTATGCAGGAGCTTCAGTTGAGATCGGGGCTTTCTGGGTTTAAGGAGTCAGGAGAAGGGCGGGTGCTTACTGCGCTCTGGCGGCCATTATTGTCGACCATTACCGCCTGGGTTCCTGACCCGTCAGCCGTCGCTCGACAACCGCCGACGTGCGTGATCTGCAGCAAACCGCGAGAGTGAAGATCAGTCTGGAGAGTTCCGTGTCCGACCGTGCCATATTCTTGACCCTCCAGGCCGCAATTGTGGACTTCATGGTCATGAGCCTAGGGCGTGTGATTCGACCCAGCTTACCGTTTGCTGAAGAGTTTCAGTTTCGCTGGTGGTAGCAGTCAGTGTCGTGCTTACGATTTGATCGCAGACGTCATTGACGTCGCTGGATGAGACCACGTCCCTCATCAATGCCGGCGCCGAAGAGGCCAGCGAGGAGCCGGCAATTTGGCTGCAGGTGCCAATGAAGGTGTTGGGAGTCCCATCTGCATGGGGCGGACCGAAAGTAGTGACGCTGATGGCTAGCTGAGCCCCTACTAGCACTCCAGCCTGATGCGTCAGGATAAGGAGAAAGGCCAGGGGCAGCAGCATTCTATCCATCTTGAGAGCTCTACCACACTCCTACTGCAATCGAAATATAGTCAGCTCCACGCTTGAATGAACTGAATCGGCCGCTACAGTATGTTTAATTTTCCAAAAAAGGTCAGCATCAAACGAAAGAGATCTAGATGAAACGATGGTGTCTCCTGGGCGGTGAGAGGATCACGCTTGAGCTTGCGGCTGGAGCTCTGTAACTGGAGATAGAATTTAAGCTCTGATCGCAGTTTTTATAGAGGGGACGTTGATGACTCGGTCCCTTGCACTCCATCCCTTGACTCACTTACCCTTCAACACCATACAGTCAACCCTCTCTTTATATTAGTCTTGGTCTAACTCACCTCCCAATCAACATGATCCAGACAGACAACCCTTTCTAAACCATATGGTCATCCCTGAGTTAATCTTGCATTGCTTTTTTGAGAAACCAGGACGACGGTAGCTTGGCTATATGGTTTGGTTTTAATTAACAGCTACTCCGAGGTAAACACAGATATGCAAGGCTTCTGGCCACCTTTCACATAGTAGCAATGTTTCATAGGGTCCAAGCTGCCAAATCGAGCACCACCTGGCCAGAGAATATGGACGCTGACAGAGCACAGATACTTGGCGATGGCGCGTAACCAGCACTGTTACCGCGTCACAATAGAGACTGCAGAGTACTGAAATCTTATCAGAGCGAAGGTAATGAGAAGCGTTCGATGCCATTCAATTCAACATCACAAAAACCAACCTAGTGGATTCTTCCATGCATTGACAGTGACGTGCGTGTTGATGTGAGGGGATCGGGCTCCTCAAATGCGACGATCTCGTGGGATCCACTTGCAAGACACGATTTGTGACGCCGAAGCTCGTTTGTTTGCGACGGAATCAGGCACCGATACGGGGTGTCGCACCAGGAGCTGAGTCTCCAAACTACAGTGCAGAAGTCCAAGCGGCGGTGATGTGAGATGACTGAGTGCAGATTTGCGTCGGCGACACTGAATTGCGTTAGCAACGTCGTCGCGAATTGCGATGGCGAGACGGTGGATCGTGTCGGTCGAAGCTCTGCAGCGCCATCGTCACCCGTGGTTTCATGTCGTGCCCACACTCTTTGGTCGTCTGAAAGGACGCCACGTGTGTAGCTTAGTTTGTTTGTAAACAAATGTTGTTTCATGAATTTGTGTTAATAAAATGAAACATATATATATATATATATATATTTGTAGGGATGTTTGTGTTAGATTAAGAAGATACCTTTCAGAAATTGGAGGGGAGGAGTAATATAAATTCATTGCTTTTAGTGAATGAAAGAATTAGGTCTAAAAGAGGCTGGGGAGATACTACACAATGTGCAGATCTATTTTATATTCTCTAGAAATCCAAGTCTATCTTGCTATTCATTCTTAAAGTTATATTCTTTGATAGGTGCTATCTCAAGACTTTGCCATTGGTCTCCAATTTTTTTTAAACAATTTTCTACCTAATGATTTCTATTGTTCACAAGTCCATGCAAATTTGTGTTTTTCAAAAAATTTAAAATTATTACTAAATATAAATCATTTGGTTGAAAGATGGAAAAAAAGTAATATTTAAGTGAATAAAGCTTAAATTGATGTTTACATATATATATATATATATATATACATATACAAAATTAACAAAGGTTTTAAAAATTATGTTTTAAAATTATTATGTATTGTTGATGTATTTTTGTGCTACAAAAATTCATAAAAATTGTTACAAGTAATTAAACTTGGAATGTATGGATTTTAAGTTTTAACACATAAATTAAATATTTGAATTATAATCATTCAACTCTTAAGAACAAACATAAAAAAACAGTGTAAACAAATTAAATAAGACAATTGCAAGGTACATACAGATAGATGATTTGAGTTAATAGTCTACTTTGAGTTAAATTCACCTTTAAGAAAACAACAACAATTCACATAAAACATTATGACAGGAAAGAAGTTTATAAGAAACAAACTTGAATTAGTCTGGTTTTGTCTTAAGAATAATTTAAAAAACAAAAAAAACAAAAAAATTACTGATGTGTAGATCAATTAACAATCAAAGTTTTAAGGAATAAAGTTGAAATCTTTACAAGTTGTATACCAACATATAGAATGGTCATGCATCATCAACCTTAATTATATAATATAATTATTATATAATTAAGCTATAATAACTATTTAATAATTTTATATATAATTATATAATTATTTCATCTATATATCATTGAGGATGAAATTAATTACATAATTAAACTAAACTAGATCATTTAATTATATAATTATATTGCATTAAATTATCACTGCATGGATTAAATGTTAAATAAATTTTAAAAAATATTCACCCATAAAAAAGCTTAATTATTTTGTATTTTTATCTAAAAAATTTAGGAAGAAAAATACCAATGACGAGAATCTTTAAATGAATAAAAAAAGAGTTTTAGACTTAAAAAGTTATACTTTGGAACCTCGTGCTATCAAGTTTGTTTTTTAAAAAAATTAATTGCAGCAACTAATTTTTTTCCGCATAAAAAAAATAACATTAATTTTGTAACCTAAATATCATTGATACGTAAATGAGTTAAAAACGGACAATAATTTGGTGAGTTTACTGTTGACGTGGCCCTGAGAGCTACTGACTGGATTGAGAACTGAAACCGCGCTTTGTATACCTAATATTCAAAGTCTCTAGCATCTAACCAGTGGCTGTAGTTTAGTGGTGAGAATTCCACGTTGTGGCCGTGGAGACCTGGGCTCGAATCCCAGCAGCCACAGTCTTCTTTTAATTCCCTTAAGTTACTGAAGTGAATATGTTGCGAACTTACTAAATGAGGCTAAGGAATCTATGGCCATCGGTCTCTTGAAGCCACGCATGTTCTGCATTGATAGTGTCTTCGCTGATGAACGCTGCGTATTGAAGCGAAGGATTTGTAACCAAGTAGCAGTTGTATAATAACGGTAGTGATGTCCCAGATTAATATGTTTAAAAAAATCAATTGCGACAATTACATCCAAACCCACATATCAATTTAACATGAAATTGTTTAACTTCAATAACAATTTTTTAAGACTTTCTCGAACAAAAGCATAAGAGCCATAAAGACATTTTTGAGGCTGGCATCAATAACTTCTGTTCTAAAAGAGAACTTCACCTGCACAAAACACTACACAGAATGCTCGACTTTCACTTGTCAGTTCATAGGGGTGAAGCAAAACTACTATGTGGGTGTTCGGTATGCTGCCAGCCTGGCCAACTGTTGGTTTCTACAAACTCGTCTATGATATCTCAGAGCAAATAAGAAGAAAACATATATGAAGTCTTCTCTCCAACACTTCCCTCAGAATTGAGCGTCAATGCAAAAACCCATACACAATTTGCTCCAAAATTATCACGCTTACGAGGCTTCTTACCCTAAAACGCGTTCAGTTGATCCAAATGATCTCATACAACAATTGGTGATCGACTGACCAGTACATCTAAACTAAGGATGCCCTCTTCGGAACAAACATGATCGATACATAAATAAAACAGAGTCTTCATCTAATAATCCTCGTCACTGCCGTCGTACTCTCCATCAGACAGTTCGTCAAACGTCCGCATATCCAGCTGATAGCGCAAAATGCCTCCAATGCCACCGAAACCTCGACAGAACTGTGACCCTTCCTGTAGACGACACACAAAAATGATTCCAAAGGTTCATGATTCGTCTCGAAGGTTCATTACGATAATAAAAAAAAAAGAAAAAGAGGAAGCTCTACCACCAAGGCATTTCAGCACTCTAGGTAATTCCTCGCATTTAACGCACCTGCGACTTGTTCGTCACGAATTCTAACGTGCAGCCGAACCGCCTATACTCGTTTGCAAACCACTCCAAAAGCGACAGCTTTTCCTGAACCTCCAATTCCGCCTGCGTTTCAGCGTCCCTGAAGCTGCAGAGATCCGCAGAAAATAATCAAATTGCTGTTTCCTAGAATTCGTTTTTCTTATCACTAAGAAACTAATTGCATCGTGACCCAAGAATGAGAATTCCTACAACACTCCAGTGCATCATTCACATTGTAACCTCTATATCACACAACCACCGTGAGTAAAAAAGTGCAACGACGATCGGATCCTCAGTAACCTGCTTATTCTGCAAACCCTCGCCCAAATACAACAGTGAGTAATTACATCCAACACTTGGTAGTAAGTTGCGTCGGGTAGAACACAGATTCTAGCGTTCCAGATGAACCCAAATTTCGGGATACCCTGTGATGCAAACTAGATATGGCTTTTCAATAAGCAGCATCCTCTTAACAAATTCTTGAGCAAAAGCACAGAACGAAAGAAACCCGAGAACTAGCTCTTACTTCGATTGATCCGCTTCCTGTTCTTTGTTCAGATGCTTGATCACCACCTCTCCTGTCACAGCATTCTTTAGAGAATATCGATTCGTTTCCAAATTCTCCCACACGATCAAAGTCTCCACGGCACCCATCTCCAAAGCCTTCAGCGTGTCGTCGATTCCAAACACGTATTTCCCTGTGTCTTGGCTGATCTCATCGAAGTACTTCCCTATCAACCTCTTTTCCTGGATGAACTTCACGTTCGCAAGAATCTCAGCTGAAAGCTCGATTGCCTGGTTGAAACCGTTGTCTCCTCCATAGGAAACATCCACCACATTCAGCACCTTCGCTTGCAACCTAGGATCGAACATGTCGGACTGACTCAATTCCGTCTTGAAATCCGCTGAACCTGCAAGGATCAAACCTGCATAGACCACAGCCAACCGAGTCGAGATGCTTCATTAACTAATTACTTGCATTGCAAGTGTTAGCTCCACCATCTTCCGACAAGAATCTGACTAACTCATTCGAATCACTACTTCACAGAAGTATCATTTATTTTACTTTCACAAAAAAGGGAAGCCATCCAGCGCTTTAAGAACTTCCAAAAACAATGAGAGTTCCAAATCGTCAAACCTGATACATTAGGCTGACTCGTCGCTGGATTGATGTAAAACTGAGTCGCCAGCTCGGCCGTTTTTCTGACATAGTTGTGACGCTTCTCCATTCGCAACCTGGCAAAACGAAGGGCAGATTGCCCTCCACGACCGTGTTTCTTTGGCAAATCCACCGTGAACTTGTGCAGCACCTCTCGCGTGTTCCCGCTCAGAGTTCCAAACAAGGTACCATTACCATCCATCACAATAAACCCAAACTTGTCATCTGATTCCAACAGCTCGTTCAAGGCTTCTGTGTGAAACTTATTATCACAAAGATAAAGCGAAGCATTGATGGGCTTGAAGGGCTCGAAATCGATCGTTACCTACATAAAACATTGAAAAGTCAGACCTCTTAACAAGTATCACAACAGACCTACGCGAAATTGTAGGTAGCCGACATACATATGGCTCGATAAAAAATAACGCAATACAGAGCAAGAGACAGTACTTTCTTCTCCTTGCCATCATCCGTGACAATTGTTCCCGTGTACAACACAAGCCCGTTGGGCGGGACTTTGTTGTAAAGCTTCAACCTCTGCTGCGCAGAAGTGATGGCTCCCAACACGGACTGCCTGTTCACCCTATTCTTAATGTTGGACGCTGTTCCAAACTCGTCTCCAAGCATCTTCGTCACTCGAGACACCTGATCCCTGAAACCGCCGCATATCTCATCAGTGCACAGAATTCCGAGAAGCCACCCAAAACAGAAACAGATCCCACATGTTTTCCACTTTTTTGTTATCATCACCAAAAACTCTACCCTTCCCCACACAGCACACGTGATCACAGATCTTTCACAAACAGAGCATCATAAACCAACAACAGAACCTCAATTGGAGGTAATTAAGAAAAATTAACACACCGGCGCACAACCCCAGCGCACAGCACTCAATCTCAGAACCGCTAACTAAGCCAATTCAGAAACCCTAATTTCCCCATAGCAATTCAAAAATCACCATTCACCAACACCACCATAATCACAAACTTCGGAAATGATTCCTTCCCTTAGAAATTTTGCTTTTAAAGAAAAAAAACAAAAAAACAAAAAAACAAAAAACAAGGGACAAGGAAAAAAACCTTGGCGGCATGATGAGCGAGATCATGGACGTGCCGTTGCCGCGGGCGGACTCCAGCGCCTTGATGAGCTTCTTAATTTTCCATATCTCGATGTTCTTGTCAGTTTCTACGCCGCTTTCCGACATATCAACTGCCGCACGTCACCAGGCGAGCACTGTCGAATTCGAGAGGGAGTGCGACGCAGCAGGAGGAGCAAACAATCAGCGCTGCTTCTCGATTCACGCAGCCACGAATGCTCTTCTAAGCAGAGATCTCGGCAGGCGATGGCCTTGTCGATGGAGGAAGACGAAGGCGGCTGGTCGGTTCAGTCGCCTGGTAGGTTCTCTTTGCCACTTGGATGTATGATAAATTTTACATGTGAATGAATGAAGGTCTTCGGCAAATCGATTGCTTTAAGCTTATTGAAGATTTTATTTCAGAAGCTCGATCTGGAATTTTTTCCAATGATATGATCCATTTTATTTTGTAAAATTATCGTAAAACTTTAATTAATTCTTGATTAAGATAATTTTTTTGATTATCGTACGATGAATTAATTCATGAATAACTTATCATCATTGTAATTGTTTTATTAATTCATCATATTATTGCGAGATTAACATTAGGCTTTTTTTGGTGTTTTCCCATTTAGTAATGAAAATAATTATTTTCTTCAGAATAATCATGTCTCAAAGTAATTTTTTTGGTGCCAACCAGATTTATACTAAATTTTGATTTACTGACACAAAATTAGATAAAATTTTCTGACATTACAAAAAACTATGTCTATATACATTTTGTATTGATAAATAGATAGTTTTTTGTAAAGTCAGAAGTAAAATGCATTCATTATTTTATTTTTTATTTTTTATAAAAGAATACATTAATTGAATTACATGTAATTATGCACGACATCAAATAAAAAATTAATGGGTATTATTTAAGTTTTTTTTTTTTTTTTTTAAATTGTAATAACTTTTGATGTAGTATTTATGGTTATTATGAACTTATTCTTTTTTATACATGTTCAGTTAAAATCATATAAAATACTACTGAATTTTAAATATAAGTTAAGGTTATTTAAACTTTGGCATTGATTTTACAAAGAGCAATAAATGTTTTGATAACAAATAAAGAATTATTAATATAAAAAAAAATACTGTTTAAAAAAGTAAAGACCACGCAATTCCTACAATACTTGATTACAACTACAAGTAATTATAATAAACTATTAATTAAGTTTTTTTTCTTAAACACCATATTATCAAATTAATTCAAATTATTGTTTTTAACAGTGATGTCCACATTGTTGTCATGTTGTAGATTATGAAGGTGTGCAAAATGTTTAACAAAGTTTATTTTTAATAAGGTAAATATTTTATTTACAGTATCTTATTTTATTTTTTGATTGTTAATTATAAGTGTTCTATCTAAAAGATTATAAAAAACAAAATATAATACTGATTATTATAAATAAGAGATTTTAATTGTTTGACGATTTAGAATATTTTTCATGTCAATACAATAGATAAAGTTATAACTCTTGATTATGTTAAAAAATTTGCAAGTATTGTTGCACTTTGAATCAATTTTTGTAAAATTATTCAAGTACAAGAAACTGAAAAAAGAAAGAAACAAAGAAACAAAACATTAAAAACATTAAAAATCAAACAAAATTTTTTTTTCTTTAAATAAAAATTAAAAAAACAAAAAAAAAACAAAAAAAAAATGATGAAAGATAAGAGTTATGAAATTTAATATTGAATGAATATAAAAATCAAAATAAATTTTACTAATCATGTATTAAAAATTTATAAAGAATTTTTCACTTAAAATATATATACAACATTTTATGACATATTTAAAGAATTCATTATTTCTTTATTTATTTTTATATAGGATTTAAAGTCTAAATTATGTATGGAGAATAGGAAGGCATGACTTCCAAGGCTACTATATGCTTGGTGCATTGATAGATGTAAGCAAATAAATGCTTGGTTGGTGTAATAAAGACAATGCTTACAAACTATAGAAAGAATTCCTTGTAGCAACATGTCACAAGTAGGATTTGCAATCTAATGAAGGCTTAAATTTGAGAATCTAGAAGAGTGTGAGAGACCAATCCTTCCTTCTCAATAGCATAAATGCAAGAGGATGCAATAAATCAATTGGATGCTTAGATTAAGTTGGAGGCTACAACACCTAGAGCAAAAGAAGTATAACCTCAATGAATGCATCTTAGTTGGCAAATTCATTATAAATGGTATTTTAGTATTTAAAAAATATAAAAATATATATTTATATAATTTATTTTATTCTCTAAATATACTCTTCTTCTTTTTTTCTTTTTTTTCTTTTTTGAAAGTTCTTCAAATCACAAGAGTCTCATAAATTGAATTTGTTTTTAAAATATAGAATTTTTATAAAAATAAAATAGTTATTTATTATTATTATTTTGTAAATAAAATCTAATAAATAGTTTATATTTTTTTAATTGTTTATTTCTTTTATTATTATTTTATTATTTATTTAATTTTATTCTTTTTAAATCATGTTTTCTTAATTTTTAGGACTAATTAAGAACAACTTTTAATTGAGGCCACCTTGTCATTTGGATTAAAAGTTAAATTTTATTCTTATACCACTAACATAAAAATTATCAACTTTCTAGATTCTATTTATATAAATTCCTTCTAGAGTGACATACAAAATAATATCACAAATTTATTAATATCAAATATCTATTTGCAATACAAAATTAAACAAATCAACTAAATAAGTTGCTAAGTTGTCCTTAATGTTCTAATAATCTTGTCTTTATAATTTTTATACCAAACTTTTCAACCCTCATTTCTATATTTAAAATAAATAAATAAAAAATAAAAAAATAATTATATTACTAAATATAAAGATTATAGCACCAACCATTGTATGATTTATTAATACAATGCCTAAGTACTTCTACCATCATCTTCTATATTAATTGATTGGCCAATAGATGAAAAAAATAAAAATAGATAAAAAAGAAAAAGATTCAAAAATATTTGGTTAAAAAAGCTTTTAGATAGTAATTAGCTCTTATTGTTTATTTTTATTTACTTTAATATACCAAATAAGTAAATAAAATAGTGATTAATATCTCAAAAAATTAATTTCAAGTTCTAAAAAAATAAAATAAAATAAAAAATTTATAATTGCATTATAGGGTTATCAAACAATATATAAGATGATAAAAAGATCCACAACTTTTTTCTTATATATGAAATAGAATTAATAATATCCATTAAATTTAAAATCTTTAAATTTCAAATTACTATTGATAAAAGATTAAGTAACTTTTAATCTTTAAGAAGTATTTGGAATGGTTGGAAGTACTAAATAAAACTTGGCAAACAAGTGATTATCATATGAAAGTCATCCACCATTTATAAAAGGGTCTATTTGATAAAAATATACAAACCAAAACTTCTACAATTTAAAAAATTAATCATGCTTCTCAATACAAGAAGAATAGATTTTAAAGAAAAATTGATATTTTATAATCAAGTCTTTTATGTTGTTAGGAAAGCCTATTCAAATAATATATTGCAATTCCACACCCTAAACAAAGAAGATTTTCCTACTTTCACATCTAATAATTTTTGTAAAGAAAAAAAAACATAGAAAAGAAGGTATTTAGAGCTTCTACAATAGTTAGAGCAATTAAAGTTGTGGTAGCTAATGTTAAAGTGACAACAATTATTTTGCTAAAAATCACACTCCAAAAGAATTTGAATGTTCAATTTAAAAAATAATTTATATAAAAATTTAAATTTAAATATCTTTAAAAATTATACATTGATTTTAATTAAAATCTTATGGCAATAGACATATGAAGGGCATTAGAACTTATCAATTAACCAAATTTTAAAAAAATCAGTAAAATAATAATAGAAAATGGATAATCATATATATAAATGACTAGGCTTAGTTTTAGATTCTTGTAAGTCCTTTTGATCTCTAATAGAATGTAAAAGACTTAATATCATTTCATAATAATCTAAGAAGTTAAAAACAACTAATGTTTATTAATCTAATATGTAGAAGTGAATATTGAATTAAAATGCAACATATTTCAAATATTTAATAAAAAGCCAACTTGCAAGGCTTAAAACCACCAAATTTTATAGCAATTCTTGTAATAAGTGTTGAGAAATGCTCTTCTAAAGTTGGATGATCTAAATTGCTAAGGCAATTGACCAACATTCACTTCAATTACTCTAAAAAATTTGTCCAATTCTAATAAAATAATTCTTAATAATTAAAAATTTTAAATTTAAGACTCTTTAGCAATATTATGGTTTGTAGCAATTCAATTGTTGAGTACTCAAACTTCTTCATTAGAAATTGGATGATTTAGATTGCTTATAGCAATGGACTACTTTTCACTTCAATAATGACAAAAAAATATCTCAACTCTAAAGCATCACTAAAGATTCTTGTAGAAATGTACCAGTTTGTGACAGAAGTGTGTACTCTATATGGAGACAATGGAACTAGTTACAAAGATCATGGACTTTACAGTCTTCTGACAACAGAAGGAAGATAATGTGCACTTCTGCAGTAATAATGAAGACTGAAAAGCTGCTGCGTTCCAGACAGGTGTCTGGGCATGCAAGGAAGTGTTCTCGACTTCATAGAGGATAATTTCAGGAGCCAGACTGCTGCATTATTCTTTCAAATAAGATTCCATTTGTATAACTTAATAAAAAACTGAGATGCTCTCGGAGATGCACTTGATCTGCTAGCACAAGTCTCTCCCAACAAAGCTATACAGAAATATTCCATGAGGTTTATTTCATGAATCTTAGAAGGACGCAGCTCAAATAAGATATTCTCCATCTGGTTGGAATCTGGTTATCATGGGAGGACAGTTATGGTCTCCTTTAATTGAACAAGCATTCGAGGGCTACGCAATGAAGTTGCCAATGTCGTTACTTGTGGGCAAAAGGGTACAATCATCAGCTGTTACCCTGGAGCTATTGATGGTTAAAGGAAGACTTGTTGATATGGTAAAAGAACAAGATGAAGGCGATAAAATCAACCTTGGCATAACAAAGGAGCTCACAGGAAACCACCAAAGATCTGAAGTGAAGTCTCTTCTAAATTCGCTCATGATCTACAAATACTATGTCTGTCCCTACACTGAAGCAAGTCATTTTGATCAATTATCTGCCCCAAGTCTGTTAAGGATACCAACAAGCTGCCTTCCACTTTTCAAGGGTTGCAAATTGGATGAATCATCTGATTCCTATTTCACTGTGCTCAAGCAAAGCACTAGTGGAAGAATCATCCTCAGTACGACTTCCACCTCCCCTTGACGAATTCATGAAAGACGACTCGCCTTCCTCCTTTACAATGCCAAGATCACTCTTGCCCACAGCAAACAACCTGATGGTTTCCAAGAGTTTCTCGTCACTTCCTGGCTTCAGCGTCGCAAACTCTGCCTCACTCTCTCCTTGTAACTTCGCCACCACTCGCCCCATGCTTGGCCGCTGCTCTGCCTCGTTTTGAATACAATGTAGAGCGATGTTCACACGATGCACCTCCACCTTTTCTTCATCTCGCAAGGTCATTGCTCGATCCACCAAGTCCATCAACTTACCCTGCCGATGCAGATCCCGTGCCTACGCAACCACCAAGACAATAAGCCGTATGTTGATCCCTACATGCCCAATCCGCTCAAACATCATGTGAATAACTAGTATTCAATTTACCTAAGAAAATAAAGCCCGTCCTGGACCGAAGTGATCACCCTCAATTGAAGGTAGAGACATCAAACATGTGAATAAAGAGCGAATTCCTCACCCATTTGGACAGATAAATTTCGTCAGGAGGATATTTCCCATCAATGTTTCTTCTCCCACTTACAATTTCCTAACACAGCACCCCAAAGCTGAAAACGTCCACCTTGTCACTCAACTGACCAAACGACGCATATTCTGGTGCCAAGAATCCCCTGTATACAAATTCAACCCCACTTCTACTTCAGATATAGGGCACAAACATGAATCTTAATTATTTAGCTTCCCACTTGCTACATAATTAGCATTGGTCAAAAATACTTCAAAAATCATGCAATAAAAATCATTGGAAGTTTTGGAAGTTTCCAACAACCACCAAGAAGGCAAGCACGAAAAAGAAGTCTAGAGCCGGAACTTCACAGCTTGAAGTAACTACTGAGCTTACTTGGTACCAGCAACATGCTTAGTCACAATGCAACTCTGTTCTTCAGGAAACAGCAACGCTAAGCCGAAGTCTGCTATCTTGGTGTCATAGTTCTTGGTTAGTAAGATGTTGCTAGCTTTGATGTCTCGATGGATGATCCTCGGATGTGCAAGTGCATGGAGGTAATGTCGACCGCGGGCCACTCCCAATCAGATCTTCCATCGCACAGGCCAAGCTCAAGAGAGCCTTGTTTGCACCCGCTGTGGCAACGAAATTGTTGCAACATAAGGTAAAAAGGGTGCTAATTATTGACTAAAACAACGAAATTTCAACAGGTTTGAGGTCATTTGTAAACAAGAGCATGTGTCAGAGTAATTGAAAAAGAATCTAGAATAAGTGATTAGAGTGTTTTCAGAGAAGAATTGCAAAACTGTCATACAAGCTGTGTAAGATTAGAGTTCCTAAGTTGAGGATTCATCTCACCTCGAAGAACCTGGTCAACGTCATAGTTATCAACATACTCGTACACTAACAATCTTTGTTGTTCACGAATGCAACACCCTTTCAGATTCACAAGGTTCCTGTGCTTCATTCCTGTTAACAAAACAACTTCATTCGAGAATTCGTCTAATCCCTTAGAAGTCTTGGGGGGAATAGTTGTTTTACAGCCATGACGTTTCCGTATGACAATATACCCTGCAAAAAGTCACAAAGATGGTGTCATTTAGTTGAAATCTTCGATATAATAATTGGAAACAAAACCCACTATCTACTACTTACTACCATCCATAGGGTGCACATACAGTAAATCTGAATGGTTTTCGGCAGAAAAGTAGACGTCTTGATCTGCAAGATTTAATCTATGTTGAAATTTTACCTTGTATACTCTCCCAAAGGCTCCCTCGTCCAACTTCAAATCGGGATGGAAGTCTCGTGTGGCAGTTCGAAGCTGGCTGTGGGGGACTATAGTTGGCTTGATATCCAGCTCTTCAAACTCTGGAGCGAATACAAACTTCAGTACTTTTCTAAACAATTGTTACAGCTGCAGTTGATTTTGAAATTAAATCAGTCATGAGCTACAGTTATCATGCCAAATTTAATATTGTGAACTCCTAGAAGTGCAGATCAAGTTCTTTCTTTTTTGCTCCTGAAGGTCGAGATATTGCTTGTACTTTTTGTTTCTATAAATAGAGAAGCCACACTGATCATTAGGATCAGTGATGATGTTCCAGTGACCACCACAGCGATTATCATAACCTTGCGTTTGCTCTTTTTCATTGGAACTGAAACAAGATGACACTCTCATAAGCACAGTTGTTAAAAATATGAGAATGACATGAATATTTGACCTCAAGGAAGAGGACCAATACCTGAGTTGAAGCAAGTTTGTTCACAGAAACATCTCCTTCCGTCATCAGAATGTGAAAATTTGCAGAGAGGATTCTCTTGTAGTCTGCACAAGCCAATACAACGATTCGATAACCGATGCTACCTATGAATTAAGTTCCAATTATACAATTCCCTCCAGAGACTTATTATCATGATAATTACACAGCTACTTAAAGCAAACGGTTTGTTGTTGCACTCCAGCCACCATTGATCAACAAGCTGATCTATTAATGATCGTTTCCTTCCTTACCAAGAGGGATTGCTATCAATCGCAAGGACATGCTCACCTGATAACTGTGGTGATATCTTCGATAATCTTTGCATCATAGACAACGTTGCTAATGCTGTTGTTTATCAAGGAAAGTACTGTCAGCATGCTTGAAGATGCTGTTGAGTTTGTAGATTTCGTCCTGAGCAAGCCCAGGTCATACAGTCGACTGATGTTCAGTGTTCCATCGATGAGAATGTTGTCTAGATACCTGTAATGCAATGTATCTTGTACGACCACTTCCTTATAATTGCAACATTTTGCTAAAGTACATTGCAGAAATTCTAAATCTTTAATCCAACCTAATACAAATATACTGGTTAATGGAATGTATCTTAAGCAAGATAAAGGAAGTATAATACATTGCGTCCTGTTAAATCATCTAGACTCTAAATTTCTATACGTTTCTATAATTTGTAGTAAATTGAGGTTACAGCTCCTGGAGGGAGCCAAGTTCATAGGTACTCCAGAAATTAGGATCGATTGTCAGTTGATTGTACGATAGATCCAACATTGAAAGGTTGTTGTTCTCAATTCTGTCAAAATATGACGAAATCAAAACCGATCCTGTAAATTCACTCCTGCTCAAATTCCTGTGGAAGACATGAATGCAGGAATAAGAGCACTTCGTCCTCTGATGCTCAAAATCTAAGATACATCGGGTTTAACCTGAGCTAATTAATGACGATATTATCAATCTCCTGCAAGATACATTGTGCTATATCCTGTGTTTCAATTCCGTGGCATTCTCTGCTACAAGTGTTAGCTAATTTGAGGAATGCAACCAAGGAACTGACGTGCGTGAATTCAACTTCTTCGTTACAACATTGACAAGCTGGCAACATAATTCCAAAGTTATTCTTAAGCTCGTAAGTTACTACGTACACATCCTGGGAATCCGAAACTTACACAGTGCGTAAGGAATGTATCGTTGTCAGGTTTGGCAGTGTCCCGTTAAACATGTTGCTTGACAAGTCCCTGTCAATCCCAGAGACACAGGAATAGTGAGAGATTAGAGCGACTCTAACTCAAACGGGTTACAAGAGTAGTTGCTACCACAACAAACCATTCACCGATCACCTACCCCTAATATATAGCTTTTGCTGCACTCTGAAAGTGTGACGCCAAACCCTAAACCTTTCGAGACTAGTAGATTAAGTTACATGAATTACTGAACTGGAAAACTAGAATCTCTATTTTCAGATGTTTGAAACTCAGGTTCTTACAGTTCGAAAAGGTCGGTCATGTTCTGAAAGGCTCGTTCTGGTATCGGCCCCTCAAAATAATTTCTGGCGAGTCTTAATATTTGGAGAAACTTCATCGAACGGATTTGCCGTAACGGGAAGGACCCATTAAACTTGTGGCCACTAAGGTCTCTGTTGAAGTGCTAGTTCATTTTGTTAGATGACCACGGTCTGTCTGCTAGTAACATTTGAGAAAAAAAATTACAAATCATGGTTTGGCACACTACTGTATTAGAAAGCTTACATCGTCAAGAGCGACCGGAATGAGTCCCCGAAACAAGGGAATTCCCCCTCAAACGAATTGTCATGAACATCCCTGGGACAGCAAGAGCAGTAAAACAACTTTCAGGGTTTGCATCAGCAACATGTAATTACTGTATTGTATCTGGATCAAAACTAAACATTTTTAAATTGCATAATGTTTATCTAATTCAAATGCAATGGCAAACTTTAAATGCATAATTTAGTCACGTTTGGCGAGAACTGCAGAACAGAATTCGAGTCTTACAAAATGCTTAAGTTAGTCAGATTCAATGACACTGGAAGAGATCCATTGAGTTGTGGATTTCTTGTGAGCTCCCTGCAGCACATGACCCACCTATAAGTGTCGTCGTCCGTGAAGAGGAAGCTGAATAAGTGAATATCCTGAACCAACACTGAACATTTCACAGTCCGATGTCAATTGATCCCTTGCTTTTTTAGGGCTGTTCCATCGGTGAATTCCAATTTTCATAAATCAAGGTCACACTGGATCATGAATTCTTATCAGCAGATAATAGCAAAAATCAAGGACATTTCAGAGACTCACAGTGTATACAGAGTGGTAATGTTTCCAATGGCTGGTGGTAGAGAGCCTACAATTGATGCTTTATGGAGAGTCCTGTTTGTCGTGGCCATTAATCACTTGATAATCAGAAATCTAATGGATGTGACACGATGAATCACAAGCAGCTGGGCATGTAAAGCGGCCTGCAAGGCTGGCAGCACGTCCACCCCCTAGTTGTTAACCCAGACAATAGTTCATTTGTAACAAGCCCATGTGGAAACAGAGTCCTCTTCATTCACACCGGTTTCTTAGAAAGACTGCAGTTTCTTCAGCCTCTTATGAGTAATTCCATTTTTCCAACCAACGTCCAACCGTGCAGTCAAATCAATCAAGAGCTGCCTCGATTAACAGTTTTCAACAACCTTTTCCCTGGCTAATTATGTAGCCACACATACACAGGAGGGAGTGGGACTACTTACGTTGTCCAACATCATACAAATGAGTGGTATACATTCCGTTGAGGGTGGACGGTGTGCACAACAAGACGATCAGAGCTGCGACGAAGCAAGCTTGGTGGACAAGGGTATACTTCTCGACGCCCAATTTAACACCCATGGCGTTTCAAACTGGATGCACTCTCCTCACAGTGCGAGTCTACCAGGAGATCACAATCACATGATGAAACGAAACATGCAGCTGTTGTCCAAGGCTATGACCACTTGACATCAGCTGCCTCTACCAATTTGTGAGGTGACCCTGAAAACATTGTCTGTAAGAACTACCAGCAAGTAACGAAAGTATTAATGCAGGAGCATCTAAAATTTCTTGACTAAACTCGTGCGAGTCAGGGCTCAGCCCTGGTGCCGCACAGGGCGGGACCTCATCCGTGTGTGAGAGCTGACGGCTCCTTTGCAGAATGTGGTCTCGCAAGTAAACACTGTCGGTAAGGACCACCAGCTCTTCACAAATGTCGATGCTGGATGAACGAGGAGAGTTATAACCTAGATTGGGTTGTTTGAGGATGTAATTCATCCGTCTGTTAGGGTACGGTACCTGCCCGCTGGTCCGTCCTTTGCCAGAAGACTTCTGGTTGGCGGCGGGGTCGTCCTGCAGCAGGATCTTAACTTTAGTCAGCAGTGGTCAGGGTGAACGATTTCAAAAATATTATTTCTTAACAATAAACAATTCATCTCTCTAAAAAAAAATTTTAAAAAAAATTTGCAACATAAAAATTAAAAATAAATATTTAGAAATTTAATTTAATTTATTTTAACTTTTTCAAAATTAAATTAAACAACATACGTATTTTCCTCAGTTTATGAAATAAATATATTGTGATTTCAAAAATAAATAAATAATTAAAATTACTATTTTAAATTTCATAAATTTAAACTTAATTATCCTATATATATATATATATATATATAGAATACTGAACCTCTTCGAAATTTAAAATATTATAAAATTATTATAAAAAATTATTTAATTTAATATATATAAAGGAAAATTTTAATGTAACTTTTTTTGTAACAAAATATTTAAAATATAATATAATATTAATTCCAAATATTTGTATTAAAATACAAATATTGTAAAAAATAAAATAATTTATTTTTGTTTGTACCAAGATTGGATTTCCACTCTTAAATACTCTTAGAGTGTTTTCTTTCTTTTGCAACTTCCATCATTCTTTATGCCAAACTTCTTTAGTCTTTAGCTAATTTGATTCATGTTCTAAAATTACTATATCTTCAAGAAGTTTTTGTTTGTGAATAGTAACAATTCACACATCAATAGATTTTGTGTCAAAGTCCAAGATATTAATAACAAAAATTGACTTAATGTCAATGTTAGATTTAAGTGTCTTCTTCATCTCTTAAGTTAATTTTATATTTATCAAAAAATATAATACCAAGGCAATTTTTACAACTATTGTATTTCCAATTATTTATATAATGGTTTTTTATTATTATTATTATTTTTATTATAAATATTGTTGAGGGAAGGATTGTTGGTGTTAATGAGAGGGCATTCTTCTAAGGGTTGTTATTTGTTGCTATAAGCAAGAATTTTATAGATACCAATCTTTTTGTTATGCTAAAGAGATTTGTATTGCCAACTCTTAGGATTATTTTGGATTGTGAAATCAATCAAATGAATTGTGGTTATTTTTTCCTCAAAAACCATAGAAGTCATCATTCTAATAATGTTGGTGTGCATTTAGTACAAATGCTAAATAATTTCATAAATAATTCAACATACAATACTATTATAAGAAATATGGGTATGTTTTAACCATGCTATTTATTTTTTGAAAGCAATCACATATTTTACAAAAAAATTATGTTTCTTTATATAGAATATTCTATTAATATATAATATTAAAATAAATTTTAAACCAAATATTTATAAATAAAAATGGTCACCTACTACACTTAAATTCATAGTATATAAAATTTGTTGGATTTTAATAGATTAAAACATGTGATACAAAATTAGATATATATTATAATAATAGTATATATTATTAATAAGTGTGAATAAAATAGCTTTATATATTAATATTCTTTAGTTGTCTTTACTCATAGATAGTAGTTGCTTGTCCAAATGCAAATATTTGTATACATTGATTAGCCATTTAAGTTTGAAGGTAAAAAGAATTGCATTTTATAAATGAGTAGAAAAATATGGTAGCAAGTTCTTTTTATGTTGTGCAACTCAATGCATTTGCTATACTATGCAATTTACCATGCTTATATTCAATAGTATAATTATAATCTATAAATAAAAATAATATTTTAGTAAGTCAATTCAATGGATGAGATTTCTTTACTAAGTAAATAAGTGCCATATAATTGACAAAAAATATAAGAAATTGATATTTTCACCCATATATTTATTAATTCCACCCATCACTTCATAATAATATAATATTACAAATGTATCATCAATATTATATATATATTAGATAGTATCATCTACCCTTCTTATGGATTTTGAAATAAGTAGAGCAACCTTAACTTGAGAGTATGAAAGGGAGCGCTAGGGGATTTAGTAGCATGAGCCTCCGAGACAAAAAAATAGAACATCTATTTTTTTTTTATATTTTTTCTATTTCCACCCATCACCTATATACCGCTATAATTCTTATTTTGCCGTCTTTGCATACTTCATCTTATCTCTTTAGCAACTCTTGTCCCGCAAATTGATTTGGTTGTCTTGTCTTGCTAAGGCACTTCCGCATATTGTGATCCATTACTCTCTATCTTCTATGATGTTGTTGGCATTTTGTGGTACGTTCAAATGTTGATAAGTCACATACTATTGACTTTTTGTCTTGTTCTCTCCCCTCCCCTCCTTCCTTCTTCTTTCCTTCCCTCTTTGTAGGAACCAATCTTTTGGCTTCATAGAAAACGGATTTAATAAGGAGAGGATTTTTTTTTGGCAATAAGATGTATTACTTGTACTTCCACTGTAGCTTGTTGGATAGGGATCCAATTCACAAAATTTCTTTAAGAATTCTTAAGTGCTACTAGAATACAATAAGTAGGCTATGCATTTTGTTAGTCCTTTCAACAGATTTCAACACATCTTAAAGATGCCAATGCTAATAGATGATTTCTATTACAAGTAATTTGCCTCCTAGTTTTTTCAACTCATGAGTACACAATAAGCTCATGGTTGCATGAAAAGAATGGTTACAAGATCATAGAGAGC
The DNA here is from genome assembly GCA_036785485.1 of Physcomitrellopsis africana. NCBI lineage: Eukaryota > Viridiplantae > Streptophyta > Bryopsida > Funariales > Funariaceae > Physcomitrellopsis > Physcomitrellopsis africana. The sequence continues at coordinate 10,801 of JAWRVF010001605.1, read as the reverse complement.
TTTTCTTGTCAATTAAGTTTAGTTTTCAATTTTTTTAAATGCAAACATTGAGATTTAATCCACAAGGTTTGAATTTATTGGCATACATAAGTGATGTGGCATATATATGCAGTAATTGGTAATAATAGCTTCTTAGTCTTTCATTTGATGTTCAATTGCTTGAACCATTTACCATTGTATTCTATGTAGATTGTTGATTGACACTTGTAAGAATTTCTTTAATGCAAAGTATACTCTTTGAACAATTAATGTTGAGATGTTGCCAAAATACAAACTTCTAAATATTTGTGCTACCACAAACTTCTTCTTATGAAATAGCCAGGTCTTTTTTAGATAAGATATGGTTATATGCACATTTTCAAAGCTACCTTCTAGCTAGCACCATTGTGTTTCAAATTTAGTGATGTCATTTATGTAATAGAAGGCAATTTAAATTCTTGGAACCTACCATCTAACTTAAACTGTTTCTTACGCTTTGCGTGGACATTCTTTTTTATATGCTAAAGACACAAAAGATGTTGAGCCTTAAAAAAGATAGCTACAATTGTAGAGACTAAGGCCAAATTATAATTTGTAAAAATCATATTTGGCATTGCAATGCCATCAAAGAAACTATAGACTTATATCAATGCCTATTTATAGTCTACCATCTCCTCTTTGACCAAAAATACAAGCAAGAATAGAACGTAAAATTCAACTTAGTTTGGCCTATGATTCTTAAAAGAAATGTCTTCAAGCAATTTATTTTATATATGCAATTCAAAAGCAATATGTCATGATACATTCTTGTCATATTAACAGACTGTAGATGAATTAGAAATAAGTGTATAACATGGCTACCAATATTATATTGTATTGTATACTTCCAATTTTTTCCTTCTATTTCATCTATTAGAGCATGTATAGACAAATAACCCTTCAATTGCTTGCAACGAGCTTGTATCATGGCATTGTAGTATATTATGGCTCTGGCAAGCAGCAATTCATATTCATATTACAAAACCACCAATCTTTGATATGTAAGGACATCTATTGACATAAGCCTTTGAAGGATTTGTTTCTTCACTCTTAACAATTGTTGATAGATAAGATAGCCTACCATATTCATTGAAAGCTCATGGTTGTACTTATTATTATACATTTTGATCTTCTAAAGGTTGTCATTGTCCTTTTGGTGTCTAGCTTGTCATTTGCAGCCAATAAGGTACGCGTTTTTTTTATGTTGCATCTCCTCCTAATCAAATTATTACATATGTTGTTCAAAACTACTACATTAATCAATCTCATTCAACTCATATATATTTATACTTAATATATATGATATTAGGTGGAACTATAAATGATGGGTGGTATATATGTGATGGATAGAAATAAAAAAATATATATATGGATAGAAAATAGATATCATATTGTTTGCTTTGGAAAATTTAGCCTCTAAATTCTCTAAAGAAGAGAACTGCCTCCTCTAGACTCCCTAAATTGAGGTCGCTCCACTTATATCAAACTCCATAGGAGAGGTGGATGATACTACAATAAATATATATATATATATATATATATGGGTGATGGATGGAACTATTAAATATATAGGTAGAAATATTAATTTTGAAAACACAACCTTGTTTTTTAAGAGACTATGTCAAAAAAATTTACAAATATAAACCACTTTTAAGGTTTTTTTAATTCTATAGTTATATAGTTTTTTTCTACTAAGTTAAGTAATTAAAAAGTATATTAAATCAAATTATTATTCTTATCTATAGGATTTTATGCCAACATAGCTTTAATGATAAGATTAAATTTATTTATATAAACATGTTAATTTTAATTATAAGTTGATGAAATTAAAATTAAAATTGGTATATATTTTTATTTAATTTTTTATTAAACTATTTTATAATTGGCCATCCAAATAATTTTTAAATTTTTTTTAAATAATATCATAACTGATTCTATAAAGCCAAAAAAGTTTTTTGATTTTTTATTAAATTATGATATGCTTTGTAATATTTAAATAATGTATAGATTTTTTGACCTAAATATTTATTGAATTGCATCAATTTTCTTTGGATTAAGAAATTTATCATCTTTAGATATTATATATTTAAAAATAATATCAAAATAAGCTAAGAATAATTATTTATTTAAATTGAGAGTAATATTATATTTCTAACACTTATCAAAATATAAGGTGATTTTTTCAAGGTAGATTTTAAATTATTATATATATATATATATATATATATATATATATAATTTTATTATTAATAAATTTATGAAGGCTAATATTAAAGAAGATAATTTAAATTAAATAAAAGTGTAAGAAAAAGATAAAAATATATTTAGTATTTATAAAATGATGTTGTGTTAAATATAAATACAAGTCTAATATACTTAAGAAATATACATTAAGTTGTAATACATGAGAAGTGACTTTGTGCACAATAAGAATTCAAAAGAAAATTAGCAATATAAAAAAATAAAAATAAATAATGACTATTGTAAGTATCTCAAAAATTTTAAACCACAAAAGAAGTTAATATTGAAAATAGAAAGGCAAGATATAACTCAAAAAAAGAAATGAATCTTTAAAATAAAATATAATTAAATAATAAAAAAATAAAGATTATAAAAAATAATCAAGAATATATTAAAATAGAATATTTGGAAGTAACACCAATAGCAAAACTAATAGAAAAGATATCATATTTCTAATAATTATTTAACCTCCTAATGAAGCCAATAAGCCATTTATAATGGTGGTATTATCTATATTGATAAATAATTGTATAGTAATCTTAACAATCATATACAAGATTTTTTTATTAGAATGTAATGTTAATAATACTCAAATCTTTGTCACTTGTCAAGAATACCTTCTATTATCTTGTGACATGAATTAATCAATTTTTTATGCTTATTTTAAATACTAAAAATTAATATCTTGATTGATTATTAATAGCCATTGGAAAAAATTGAGTTAAATTATATTAATATAATAATTAATAGATTAAATATTTAATAGTTAATTTAATAAAAGTCATTGAGTAATATAAAAATTCTATAAACAATAGATTGAATGTATGGTATATCAGTTTCTAAGGTCAAAGACATTTTTTAAATGATTTTTTTTCAGTTGTAAATCTGTCTTTTCAATGCGAGTTCTATAATAGAAGTTAAAATACCAAAAACTACTAGAAATTAGAAAAAGGTCTAATAAATTTTAGCTAATAGAACATTCAATAAGATACATTCAATAAGATAATGTCACGGACATATACATAGTTACCTATATGATCAGATAGAATTAGATAAAAGAAGGTAAAAGCAGATTAATTCCATAATATCTTTAGAGAAACTTCCTAGAAACTTCATAGACGCTGTTTTGACTTTATAAGTATCCATGGTAGAATTTTGGATTAGAAACTTGGTCAATAAGTTAGCCACATGTTGCACATGTTGGTAGCTTGAAGACCAAGCTAAATACGTGGCGAACATATAGAAAACTTGCCCTACAAGTTTGACATGTGTCTTGCAACTTGGACACGTGTCTTGTAAATTGGATACGTGTTGGAGGTCCTATAGAACGTCGCCACTTAGCTCTTAAGTAGATAGTATAAATAGAGACAAGAGTGAAGCCTTCTTCACTCTTGTCAACTCCTTTCTTGTTTCTAGTTTGATTTCAAGAGTCTCTAGTATCTTGTCTTTTGGCAATAGCCATTCCAGTTTCTTTTAATATATACACTACCTTGTTTCTATTTTGTTATATTTCTTTGAGAGTATTTTTCACTTACTTATTTGCTTCCGTTGAGTTCTTGTCCTTGACAGATTGACAAGAGTACACTTACAATATCAGAGCTTTGTCTTTTCTTGAGTAAGAGTGGATTACCCCTTTCTCTTGACAAGACATAAGCGTGTTAGAAGTTGCGGATTACCCACTTCTAAACTGATATTGTTCTTAGCATTTTCTTTGTTATCAAGTCTTTCTTTTTCTTTTGCCTTGAGCAATATCACATAGTTCTTTTCTTCTTAGTGTTATTATGGCAGAGCTTATCGAAATGAAGACTGCAATGGCACAAATGCAAGAACAATTAAGGGAGTTAATGCTTGCAATGCATCAACTCAATCTACCACCACAAGGAAGAACAAGAATAGCAGAAAGTGGAGATGTAGAGATGATTGGAGCTGCTTCAACACCTGCATCAAATCACATTCCTTCTCCAATTGTATGGTGAACATGATGCAGCTCGTGTTGCAACAAACAAGATCCAAATTTTACGACAACGAAACCGCTCTGTAACAGTGTATGCTTCACAATTTTGACAACTTGCAATCGATATCAAGTGGGATGATGCTGCACTCATCAGTCAATTTCTTTATGGATTGCAATATGAAGTAAAGAAATTGATGCTCAATTTACCTGATCCTCAAACATTGAGTCAAGCAATCGATTTTGCTGTAAAGTGTGACAATCGACTTTTTGAGTTTCAATCCGAGAATCGTACAAGAGAAACTCAACGTTATTACTCAATGGCAACATCTTCACCAAATGTACATTCGGAAGTAGAAGACATGCAAATTGACGCAGTACATTTCAAACCTCTTACTGAGCAAGAAAAGATTCGTCGTCGCCAGGGAGGATTATGCTTATATTGTGGAGAACCTAAGCACACTGCTCAACATTGCCCAAAGAAACGACGCAACTATAAAATGAGGGGTACGGCGGTCAAAGGAGACAACATGTCGGAAAACGAATTTGTCCAGCTACAATAGGGACCGTGCAGCTGGAATCTTGTACAATTCCTAAAGAAGGTCCTATCCTCTCTTCAGAACCCTCTCCTTGTTTTATAATAGAATTATATTTAGGACCTAAAAACCACAAAGCCTCTGCTTTATTAGATTCAGGAGCCTCAGCATGTTTTTTAGATGAACAATTTGTTAGAAGTCGTAAAATACCTCTAGTACAAAAAACTAAACCTGTACATGTAGAAGTCATAGATGGTCATCCATTGTCTTCTGGAGATGTCACTCATGAGACCCACCCTATAAAAGTAACAATAGACGGTCATAATAGTTACGTAACCTTTAACATAATTAAATCTCCGTCTAATCCAGTTATTTTAGGTCTATCATGGTTAGAAAAATATAATCCTAAGATAGATTGGAATTCTCGTAGACTTCATTTTTCTCAAAACGTTATTAACACTTCCGTCGACCAAGTAAAAAGCTATAAGTCTAGTATAGTAAAACCCGTACTTATAGGTGCAAAAGCTTTTATGCATGAAGCAAAAAGAGGATCAACTTTTGCTATTTATGCCACACCCGTCTCTGATAGTAAAAGCACTTCAAGTGGCTTTCCAAGCCAATACCAAGATTATCAAGATGTTTTTGAGAAGAAAAATGCCGATATCCTTCCGGAGCATCGTTCATATGATTGTTCAATTGATCTCAAGGAGGGATCTCAACCTCCATTTGGACCAATCTACAGTCTATCACAAAATGAGTTGGCAGAACTCAAAGAGTATATTGAAGAAAATCTGGCCAAGAACTTCATACGCCATTCCAAATCCCCAGCAGGAGCTCCAATTCTATTTGTGAAGAAAAAAGATGGATCGTTACGAATGTGTGTGGATTATCGAGGGCTTAACAAGATCACTATCAAGAACAAGTATCCACTACCTTTAATCTCCGGACTTCTTGATCAACTGAATCAAGCTAAGATCTATACAAAAATAGATCTACGAGGAGCATACAACCTGGTTCGCATCAAAGAAGGAGATGAATGGAAGACTGCATTTCGAACAAGATATGGACACTTCGAATATAATGTTATGCCTTTTGGACTCACGAATGCACCAGCCGCTTTTCAACATCTCATGAACGATGTTTTTCGTGAATTCTTAGATGATTTTGTTGTCTGCTATCTAGACGACATTTTAATCTACTCTAAGAATGTAGAAGAGCATGAAACACATGTTCGTCGTGTGTTACAAAAACTTAGAGAAACAGGGTTGTACGCCAAGATGGAAAAGTGTGTATTTCACACTACTCAAGTTGACTTCTTAGGTTACATCATATCGAATAATGGCCTCATGATGGATCCTAAGAAAGTCCAAACAATCATAGACTGGAAGATTCCAAGAACAGTAAGAGATGTGCAATGCTTTCTGGGATTTGCCAATTATTATCGAATCTTCATCAAGAACTTCTCTCAAGTTGCAGCCCCACTTACACGTTTGACTTGTAAGGACAAGCTCGAGTGGAATAAAGAAGCAGAAGCATCATTTGAAGCTTTGAAGATAGCTTTTACTTCTGCACCAATCTTGTATCGCGTTGATTTTTTCAAGGCATTCTTTATGGAAACAGATGCATCTGACTTTGCTTTGGGCGCAGTATTGTCACAAATGGGAACAGATGACAAACTCCATCCAGTAGCTTTCCATTCCAGGAAATTTTTGACAGTAGAGATCAACTACGAAATCCACGATAAAGAACTTCTCGCAATTGTGGATTCTTTTCAAGAATGGCGTCATTATCTAGAAGGCGCTTCTAGTCCAGTCACCGTATATACGGATCACAAGAACCTCGAGTATTTCATGTCAGCACGCGTGTTGAATCGTCGTCAGGCTCGTTGGAGCATGTCTCTATCAAGATTCGAGTTCATTATTACATATCGCCCAGGAAAACAACAAGGTCTGTCCGATGCACTTTCTAGACGTTCTTATCTTGCACCAAAAGAAGGAGATGCAGCTTTTGATCAACAAAGAATGACTCTCTTGAAGCCAGAGCAATTTCATCTTCGGGCAATGAAATCAACATTAACTGCTGATTCAACTTTTCTCAAGCAAGTCCAGTTAAGTATGTCCTCAGATCCTCTTATTCATGAAATTAAGAATAATTCTTCTAAGTCTCATGATATTTCGAAGTTTGAGTTCAAGAAAAATCTACTCTATTTCGAAGGGCGCTTATATGTTCCAGAAGGTGAAGTACGATTACGTATTCTTCAAGCTCGTCATGACTTCCCGGCAGCAGGACATTTTGGGTACAATAAGACTCTAGAGCTGATATCTAGATTTTCTGCAACAAATGAAGCGGAAATAAAGATTTGTAAAACATGTGACGCTTTGTTCAAGATTGTACCGCCAATTCCACCCTAATTTTTGACTTCTTCAGCCATTACCCATTCTAGAACAACCATGGTCTTCTGTGTCTATGGATTTTATCACGGATCTTCTAAACTCAGGTTCTTATGACTCTATATTCGTGATAGTAGATCGTTTCACTAAGATGGCACATTTTATACCATGTAAAAAATCTATCACAGGCAAAGAAACAGCTAAGCTTTTCCTTGACAATATCTACCGCTATCATGGATTACCTAAGGATATTATATTGGATAGGGGAACTCAGTTTGTATCGAGATTTTGGAGAACGCTTTTCAAGATTCTAAAGGTGGATATAAAGCTATCTTCAGCTTTCCATCTTCAAACTGATGGACAAACGGAGCGCGTAAATCAAGTCTTGGAATAGTATTTGAGATGTACCATCAACTACCAACAAGATGATTGGACAACTCTTTTACCATTGGCAGAGTTTGCTTATAATAATACGGTACATTCTTCTACACAACAAACACCTTTCTTTGCCAATTATGGTTACCATGCATGGCTTGATATTTTTTACTATTTGAAAGTTGACAATCCTGCGGCGGAAAACTTGGTAAATCATTTGTCAGAACTACATACAACAATGAAGGCACAATTAAAGGAAGCTCAAGAACGACAAAAGATAAACGCTGATGCGTATCCAAAGGAACAACCACAACTCAACATAGGCGACAAGGTATGGCTACTTCGTCGCAATATCAAGACTACGCGACCTTGTGACAAGTTGGACTATCGTAGGCTTGGACCTTTTTGTATTTCTGAACAAATTAATCTAGTTGCATATCGATTACACCTACCAGAGTCTATGAAGATCCACCCTGTATTCCACGTGTCTCTTCTCGAACCATATAAGACAGTGAACATACCAAGAAGAAGATAAGTGCAACCTCCTCCTATAGAAGTGAACAATAATGACGAGTTTGAAGTGGAAGAAGTCTTAGATTCAAGGCGGTGCCAAAATAGGTTGGAATATCTTGTTCATTGGCACGGATACGATATTGGTGAGCGCACATGGGAACCAGCAAAAAATCTGGCGAATGCAGCGAGGAAGATGGAGACCTTTCATCAACAACATCCATCAAAACCAAGATGAAGACTTTTCCTATAAAAGAAATAAGATGTAGGCAAGATAACATTCAACTTTCTATCCTTGTTTGTAATTTCTTTGTATTTTGTGATGCTAAGGAGATGGAGAATCAACAACCAGCAGATTTGACTCAAGAGCCTTCATTTGCTGACCTACCGGACGAGACATTGCGATTGTCACAACCTTCAAGACGACGTAACCGAGATGAAGATCTTCAAGAACGACATGTTTTTCCTCGAATAGATGGCGAGATACAACGTGTTTGGTATCACGACCTTGGAAGAGATTCTCGATGTTTGGTGATTTTATTGGACATAGGAACAACTCCCGACGGTGTTCTAGATGTGATATTCGAAGGAAGTTATGAAGGTCACAACAATGATCAAATAACAGGGTGGTCTTCCCGCCCTAGAATGGGACACTATCGATGGCTGAAAGGACCCATCAATTACCTTCGAAGAGAACAAAGATCAGAGTATGTGGCAAATACTATTCGCCGCATCTTAGACTTTCTACACATGTAATCACCGCTCCTCGTGGAACTCGTCCTTTAAAGGGGGGGGTAATATCACGGACATATACAGAGTTACCTATATGATCAGATAGAACTAGATAAAAGAAGGTAAAAGCAAGTTAGTTCCATAATATCTTTAGAGAAACTTCCTAGAAATTTCATAGAGGTTGCTTTGACTTTATAAGTGTCTATAGTAGACTTTTGGATTAGAAACTTGGTCAATAAGTTAGCCACATGTCGCACATGTTGGTAGCTTGAAGACCAAGCTAAATACGTGGCGAACATATAGGAAACTTGCCCTGCAAGTTTGACACGTGTCTTGCAACTTGGACACGTGTCTTGTAAATTGGATACGTGTTGGAGGTCCTATAGAACGTCGCCACTTAGCTCTTAGGTAGATAGTATAAATAGAAACAAGAGTGAAGCCTTCTTCACTCTTGTCAACTCCTTTCTTGTTTCCAGTCTAGTTCAAGAGTCTCTAGTTTTCTTGTCTTTTGGCATTAGCCATTCCAGTTTCTTTTTAATACATATACTTTTTTATATTTATTTCTTTGAAAGAGGTCTCACTTGTTTATTTGATTTCATCTAGTTATTGTCCTTGACATATTGAAGCAGCAACAGATTTAAAAGGGATGCTTGAAGAACATGTATTCAATGCAAAAATTAATTTTATATTAAAAGAAATTTTAAAAATTGCAAAGCAAGAATTTTATGATGTCATTATTAGTAGTATTAAGTGGAAGATGCATTTAATGGATGAAGCTGGATCAAATCATTTTGTTGATGCACATATATGTGACGATGAAGAAGATGAAATTGATAATTGTTGTAAAAAATCAACAAGTAGAGGAAGGAATAATAATCAAAGAACATATTTTAATGATCAAAGTGATAAGAAAAAAGAGATTTTGAGTCATTATATTTGAAAGTATTGGATTAGAGTGACTGTAGAGGCATTAATAAAGATTGGAGATATGGATGAATTGATTGTTGCTTTGATTGACTATGGTTTGGAGATAAATCTTATGTCTAAGAATCTTTACATGAAGCAAAAGTGGTCAATTGATATGGAGTATGGATGGATAATACGGAAAGCTAAAAATACATAAGGTGAATTATATAGTGTTTGCCCAAATATAAAAATTTGGATTGGTGATGTTGCAATGGAGCAAAATTTCTTTGTTCAAGATGTAACATCTTATCTTTTTATTTTGAGACAACGATATATTATTGCAACTCAGATGGAAATAAAAGTACTTGATGATCGTTTAGTTTATGTATGGATTTATAGTGAGGATAGAAGAAAGATAGTACAATTTTTAAATGTACCTCCAAATCATAAATAAAATTGAGACAAATTGAAAGAGAATCCATTGCTAAGGATTGTTGAAGAATTTAGAAATTTTTGAGGAGTACCACTATAAAATGGGATTATGGAGGTATAGAAGAGAAGATACTTTTATAAGATATAGGTGCCTTTGATACAAGTCTTATTGATATTTTTTAAAATGAAAGTATTATATATAAAAAAATTATATATTAAAAAGAAAAAAAAATGATTATGTAACATTGAAAAAGAATTATATAAATTAGAGACATTAAAAGATGATGAAAGGATTTCTAATATTTATGAAGAAAATGGATTGGAAGATTCTTCAAAATTAATTATATCAATTGGATTAAGAAATAATGATAAGATTGTGCAAATTCATTCAAGAGAAATTTATTCTATACTTGAATCTTTTCAAGAACTAGAGATTATAGTTGAAACAAAATATAAGACAATAGATAAGAAAGTAAAACCTATTGCCGGATCTTTGGTAGAAGATTCTGAAGAATAGATAAAAAAAAAGCATCAAGGGAAAAGAACTTAAGGAATTCAAGGAATATTGGATATAAGTTTACTAAAGAGAGTTTTGAGGAATTGAAGGTTGGTTGTGATGGTTCTTTATTGCTAGAGGAAATTAAGTACTTCAAAGAGATGTTAGCAAAACAAGATAAATCATTTGCCTTTGAATCTCATGAAATTGGGTG
>JAWRVF010001604.1:0-56412 GCA_036785485.1 Physcomitrellopsis africana | reverse complement strand
AGGAAAAATATTGGTGGAAAGCCATATATAAAGATGTGGTTGATTTTATAGGATCATGTGAAATTTGTCAATTCTATTCTAACATTTGACATCGAGATGAATTACATCCAACTTATCCTCTAGCACTACATTATAAGTGGATAGTGGATTTAGTGGCAATGCCTATGGGACTTGGACAAATGAAATATTTGGTACTTGCACGTGAAGATTTATCAAATATGGTTGAAGGACGAGCATTAAGAACAAAGAGTATTGAAAGTGTATGTCGATTTCTTTTAAAAGACATTATTTGTCGCTATGGTTGTATTGGAAAAATCACGGCAGATAGAGGTGAATTGGATGCAAAAGAAGCAAAAGAACTCTTTGGTAGAATGGAAATCAAACTTTCTTTGACAACAGCATATAATCCAGAAGGTAATGGGAAGAGTGAGCGTGGGCATTCACCTATTGTTAAGGCATTAGTAAAAGCATGCAATGGCAAAGTACATCAATGGCCAAAACTACTACCATTTGCATTATGGGCAGATCGTACAACTCATAGCATAGTGACTGGTTATATGCCTTCTGAATTAATGTATGGACAAAAGCCAATTATGCCAATAGAAGAAATAGTGCCTACATGGTGAATATTACCTTGGAAAGATGATCTTAACATAGAGGATCTTTTAGCATTACGCATTCAACAATTGGAAAGAAGACCTAAAGACATTGAAGTGGCAATAGGAAGGTTGAAAGAAGCAAGGGAAAGGAATAAAGAAAGGTTTGATAAAACGCATCGACTACGACCTAAGAAGATAGAAGAAGGTGATTGGGTATTAGTATATGATAATAGTTTGGATAACCAACATAGTACATTACGAAAATTTTCTAAGCGATGGTTTGGACCATATGTTGTGATAGAAATCTATGACAATGGAAGATATGTATTACGGGAACTTGATGGGACACAATTGAAGACACCTATAGCAGGCAAGCGAGTCAAGTTATTCAGACAAAAAGAAATATATATATATTTTGATGAAGAACAAAATCTATTGAGGGGTATTGAAACAGAAGAAGAGGAACAAATTAAAGATCCAGAATTTGACCAAGATGAAGAGCATCATACATTGATCTATTGAAAAAAACCGATGGCGCATACCGGAGGATGCACAAGTTCAGAGGGAGTGATGTCGTGATGTAACACGACTATTAGGTAAAAGAGTGTAGAAATAGTATATTATAGAAGATCTTAGTTCAAAATATTGTAGCAAATCATCTTAGAAAAAATAGATAATAATAAAAAGGGAATAAAACTAATGGATTTTAATGTTGCCTTTTTTACAAATGAGCTTCTATTTACTTTGTAGGGCCATAAGTAAGGCAAAACAAAGTAGATTGGAAAATAAAATAATATAGACATATATAAGAAAGAGTTGAGAAGAGGTTTCAGAAAAACTTACTACAAAAATCTTGAAATAGATACCCGGAAAGGACCAGTTATGAGTAGGGTTCAAAATCAGACCCCGAGGCACAAAACTGCATGCCTATGGCGGATCCAGGGGGCTTTTGCAGATCGAAGATTGGAATTAGGGAGTGGACTTGAAGGATTTTGTATAAAAGTTAGTTTTGAGTGATTTGGAGAAAAAATGACTTTATAATAGCTTTGCAAAGTTAGGGTTGTTTTTAGCAACTTGGGATTTTGTGAAATAAAATAGGGTTGATGTTTTAGGCAATTTCAAAAGTTTTGTAGCAAATCTATAGCTAGAAATTTGTGGATTTTTGGGCATTATTATTGTTAATATGTGTTGTAAATTTAAGCTAAATCTAATAGTTTAGTTGTACATAATTGAGGTTTAAGTGGGTCAAGATCTTGGAAATTAAGTTTTGAGGGTCAATTAGGGTTTTTGAAATCTTGAGCAATTTGCTGATTGGATTGGAGAAATTTTTATTTGTATGGATAATAGACTTGTTTTCCTATACACATGAGTGATTTGAGACTGATTGAATGGTGAAAAAGGGAGAAATCAGTATTGGAAGATCAGTATCAAGGTTGGAGAAGGAGGCTGACAAACACCCGAGAAGTTTTTGGGATTTTTCTTCTATTTGCCAGGTGCCCGGAGCATTCTCGAGCAAAATTGCATGTATTACGACAACAATATGTAATCACAAAATCAAATCAAGATAATGACATGATCCATTATGCTTGTTGATAATTTAGAACCCGAGCTCTCATAAAGTATTCTAAATTTTTGTAGTCGATATATACCATGATCTTGTATTGAGCCCCTTCCAACAAATAGCGCCATTCTTCAAAAGCATCAATAATCGCCAATAATTCTTTGTCATGGATCTCGTAATTAATCTCTACAGCTTAAAATTTTTGAGAGTGGAATGCTACTGGATGTAGTTGACCATCATCACCAATTTGAGAGAATATAGATCTCAATGCAAAATCTGAGGCATCTATTTTTAGAATGAATGGTTTTATTGGATGTGCATGGACAAGTATAGGAGCAAAAGTGAAAGATTCTTTTAGCTTCTTGAATGTTTTTTTAATCTTATCATTCCAAATAAATTTATCCTTGCTTGTGAGTCGCATTAATAGAGCTGCAATCTTGGAATAATCTTTGATGAAGATTTTGTAGAAATTTGTAAATTCCAAGAAACATTATATATCTTTAATTGATAACGGTTGTTTCCACTCCATAACAGTTTGTATCTTCTTTGGATCCATAGAAATCTCATTTTTTTTAAGCGATATATCTCAAAAATTTGACTGATGGTTGGTGGAAAGAATATTTTTTCAATTTGACATATAATCCATTTTTTCGTAGTTTCTTCAATACCTTCCATATATGATATTCATGCTCTTCTTTATTTTTAGAAAAGGTCAAGATATCGTCCAAGTAGATGACTACAAAGTCATCTAAGTATTTTAGTAAGATATCATTCATCATATGTTGGAAGATTGCAGGTACATTTGTAAGTCCAAAAGGCATAACATTGTACTCAAAATGTCGATACCTTGTGTGGAATGTTGTCTTCCATTGATCTCTTTCTTTAACCTTGATTAGGTTGTAGGTGCCTTTTAAATCAATCTTTGTAAAAATCTTTGCTTGTCTTAATTGTTCCAATAATCCTGAGATTAGTAGTAATGGATAGCAATTTTTTATAGTTACCTTGTTCAGATCTCAATAGTCAACACACATATGTAAGGAACCATCCTTCTTTTTCACAAATAATATAGGAGCTCTAATAGGTGATTTTGAATGTTGAATAAAATTCTTAGCTAGGTTTTCATCAATATATTCTCGCAAGGCTATAAGCTCTATTTGTGATAGATTATAAATTGGACCAAATGGAGGTTGAGCTCTATCTTGTAATTCGATTGCACAATCTTAATGACAATATTTCGATAATATGTCTACTCTTTTCTTTTTAAATACATCTTCCAGGTTGCGATATTGATTAGAAATATCCTACTTCAGTTGCTCCATTGAATCTTTCATTAAGATAGCATACAATGCAAATGCATCTCCTTTTTTGGTTACTTGTATAAATGCTTTAGCTTTAAAGAATAGAATAGTACCTCATTTCTTCTTTTGATGTGTGGATCTTGAGGAAATCTTTTGCGTACTTCAATCAATATCAAGATTATATAGCTCAAACCAAGGAAGTCCAATGACAATAGGATTTGTTGGACATCTAATGATATTAAAAATAATTTGTGATACTTGATCTCTTAATATCACTTCTAACAGTTGGGTTTCTTCAACAACATTTCTTGATGCAAGGTTTTGCCTATCAATGACTTCAACAGGTGCAAGATGGGTCTACTTAACAAGTAGTAGATTGTACCTAGTTGTAAAATCCTTATCCATAAAGCATGCTGAGGCTCTAATATCTAAAAGGACTTTAGCAAAAAATTCTTATTTCAAGGTTCTTATCTATACAAGAAGTATAAAACAAGATGTTGGATCCGAAGGTAAAAAGAGACATTTTTCTGGTGCTTTAGATTTGGGGGTGTCCAACCGCAAGGTTCCTACTATGGTTGGACATCTTTGTTTTTCAATTTTTCTAATTCAGGTATTATATCTCGTGCGTTGAATTATCTAGACTTATTTGGACAATTTGTTGTCTTGTGATTGGATCTTCTATAATATAGGCATATATTCTCTTGACAATATCTAATCATTTCTATTAGTGGTAATGGCTTGAATTGAATCGCATCAATCTACATAGGTTCAAAATATGTTAATGGCTTTTCTAATACTCTTGAAGATGTAGCAATTGTACATTGATAGATATTATTGAATATTGATCGCTTTTCTTATTGTAGTTCAAATAGGTGATTATTACAAATAATAGCTTGAGCTATAAATTCCTCTAAGCTTTCAACTCTTGGCATCGTGATCAATAAATTTTTTACATCATCCTTTAGGCCATAATGAAATTGAGTCATAAAAGCCTTTTATGAAATCGATTTGAATCAAGATCATAAGTAAATTGTTGGAATTCTGCGGCATAAATTGCAGCTGAACATTGCCCTTATTGTAGATTTTAGATCTTCTTCTTTGCCACCCTTTCTCGATCACTATCTCTAAATGTAGCAATAAATCTTTTCATAAAAGCTTCTAAATTCTATAGGATTAGAGAATTCTTTTCCAATAGTGGTGCAAATTATGATCAAGCACTTTTTGATAAAAGGGTGCCCACAAAAGCGACTTGAGTGAATCCATCTGAGTAATGACAAAGATATAGTCGTAAGTAAAGACGCACTTGTTGTGCAAACCCTCGAAAGTTGGATCTTGTTCCATCAAACTTATCAAGCATACTAGCTTTTGGCTCTTTTATGACAACCTTTAGAACTTTTAGAAAAATTGTGTGCATAGCTTGTCTACCACTTATTTTTCTTAATCGAATAATCTCTTGTTGTAAGTTATAAATCTCTTGCTTAGTTTCTTCAAATACTTGCTCCATTTGTGATTTTTTTTTTGGATTGTGAAAGAATGTCATTTCTTCTCATACTATATCTAATAGGATTCAAAGATCTATAAGTGTTGCTACTTTATTCTCTATTTGTGAGGATGCACCTCCATTAACTTGATCTATTTCTATCTTTAAAAAATATATATATATCAATAAGTCGTTACTATTTTTTATATTAAAAAAAATACTTTTAGATATTCAAATTAGAAGAGGATAATTTGCAACCTCTAAAATATAGTGATATAATTTTAAAAAGGGATAATCCATTCTTTTCAAAGAAAAATCAATCACAACAAATAAGCATATCAATCTAAAGGGGAATAATCCGCACTCTTTTAGAAAGTCCGCACTTGAAGAGGGATAATCTATTCTCTATCAAGAGATCTAAGCTCTATTATGATTATATAAGTCAATCTTGCCAAATTGTCAGAGATGCAAGATAGAATGTTAGCTAAGAATCAAAGAATAGAATTCAAAACCAGAATTGTCAAGGATGCAAGATAGCATGTTAGCCAAGAACCAAAGAGAAGAATTTAGAATCAGAATAATTTTAAGAATAAAGAACTGTATAGACAAGAAGAAGATCAAGAATAAGAAACTGGATTAATATCAAGAATAAGGCAACACTTTGGATTGCTCCAAGACTTGTATTGGCAAGACTAAGGTGCTCCTCAGTTTTGCCTCTTATTTATACTATGAGGCCTTATGTCCTATTGGACCTTATAAGAATATCTTAGAATATTTTAGAAGCTTGAAGAAGATTTTGGAAGACTCTAAAAAGTCTACGGGAGATCTTGAAAGGTTGAAAAAAATTCTAGAAGATCCTAAGAGTATCTTAGAATATTTTAGAAGCTTGAAGAAGATTCTAAAAGATTTTCAAAGACTAAAGAAGATTCTAAAAGCTTTTAAAAGATTCTAAAAGATTCTAAAAAGTTCTAGAAGGTTCTAAAAGAAACTTTAATAGTGGCTTAAAGTATGTCTATGATACTTATGGCTCTTTACTTGATTAATAGGATTCTTAACAATACTTTGAAAAAAATCAAGTCTACAAAAAATCTAGTCTATTTAAAGATTATATTTTTTTAGCTATGATAAATTTAAAATGACTAGATTAAAAGGAGATTTTATTATATAAAAAATTAATTAATTATTATAACCATCTATTGTTATATTTATAGAAAAAATTTTATGAATAACATCTCCAAAAGACAACAAACAACCATCTATGGCTTTTACATATACAAATTTAGTTTTCTATATTGAAAGTATTTTATAATTTTTAACAAATTCTTTATTTAAAAAATACATTGAGACTCGTGAATCTAACAAGGCAGAGGTTTTGTGATTTTTAGATCTCAAATATATATTTATTATAAAACAAAGAGAGGGTTTTAAGGAGAGAATAGGACCTTTATTAAAAATTGTATAAGATTCCAACTTTACAATATTATATTGTAATTGCTTACAGTATGTAAAATCTATTCAAAATATATAATATATTTATAAGTTTAAATATACATTAGAATAGTTAATAAAGTAAATAAAAAGGGATTGGTGTAAGAAAATTTATTTTAGATTTTTATTTAATTTGGTTATGGCTTTTAAATTATATAGAACCTAAATATTTAGTATAAAGCCTTGAGAGGCAATTGGGATCCAAAGAAGAAGAATTAAACTACTAAGAAGCCTATTTGGAAGGATGAAGACAAAGTGAAGATGAATGAAGACAAGGGGTGAAGTTCTTCATTCGTATTGATCAATGGTCATACCCAATAGGCTTTGAAGAGGCTATCCACAACAAGAACAAGGGTTTCAGCAATTTCAAAGAGACCATTCAAAAATCAAAGATTAGAATTAAAAAACTTATTTTTTAGGCTATAATTTTGATATGAAAATTGAGAGATTTGAAGTTTTTATAAGGAAGAAGTAGGCGCTTGAAGTTAAGGTATGCAAATTGTATCTACTATCACACTTTTGAAAATTAGAGGAATTATACAAAAGATTTTGAAGATTGAGAGGTGTAGTTGGAGAGGAGGTTTCAAGATCTACATTTGATGAGGAACAATCACTACATCTAGAGTCTTGAAGAAGAAGATATTGGGAGTCAAAGACAGCAAATCAAATTCCAAGGCAATAAGTAGGCTGTTTTATTCAAAGGAGTACCACTGCAGATTACCCTATGTCTAGACTAAATTTCATTTACAGTGGGAGCCCACCTCCCACTCAAGTAATTTTTCTATCTATTAAAGTTTCATATATATTCAATCATTGATTTGTAAAGGATATAGCAATTTAATACATGTGTTTAAAAAATTTTCCTTAAAAACTCATACAGGGCTACTTATGATATTTAAAGATCAATAAAGAATCAACTACGAAAATTTGTTGTGCCAGTTGTTAAAAACACATCGTATTTCATATGCAATTTCGGTGACTGGAAACGTATAGGATTAAGCTAAGTAGGTTAACAGTCGGAAAATTTCCCTTCCTACGCATGAATGAGGCTAATATTTCAAGAGGCTGAGTGTATTTAAATAAGACTACGTAGATAGATGTAACAGTCTCTAAAAGAAGGACTTTTATAAAAAATTGAGGATTTTATTATTTTAGATCTTGGTTGAGTATTTAATTGTAGCCAGAAGCTGAGTGCTTTCTTGAGTTAGATTCTCTCTACCACAACAACGGTCTGTATTGTAGTTGGACAAATTTATTTTTTGACATATTGTCTTTTTTGATAGCCTTACTTCTCATTTTATAATTGTGTCATTTCTTTAGACAATGTTGAATAGTATGCTTAGGTTCTCCACAATATAAGCACAATCCTTCTTGACAATGACAAGTCTTTTTTTGTTCAATAAGAGGTTTAAAATATATCGCGTCAATTTGCATGTCTTCTACTTTTGAATGTACGTATTGAAAAGGCATGTATGTTATCATTGTATTATATTGGAGCTCCCTTTATGCGATTCTTAAACTGTAACTAAAAATAATCAGTGTTACACTTCACTGCAAAATCAATTGTTTGAGTCAATATCTGAAGATTAAATAAGTTGAGCATCAATTTCTTTACTTCATATTGTAATCTACAGAAAAGTTGGTTAAAGAGTGCAACATCATTTGACTTGATATCAGTTGCTAGTTGTCAAAATTGTGAAGCAAATGATGTCACTAATTGATTGTCTTATTGTAAGATATGGATCTTGTTGGTTGCAACATAAATTACATCATATTTTCTATATATAGATCAAAAATCTACTAAAAATATCTCTAAATTATCCAATATTGAATCATGTCATTCAAAAAAAGATGAAAATCATCCTAAAGTAGAACTTAAAAGTAGTATTTCAATAAACCTAACTTGAGATCCTTGAATTGAATAATTTTGAGGTTGAAGTTCAATTACCAGTTGTATTTGATTGATGAATCTTCAAAACTTAGATCTTGTGCCATTGATCTTCTTTGGTAAACTAATTTTTGATTCTTTGATGCTCGAATAATATTCCATCATAAGTGAAGTAGTATGACTTGGTGTAGATATTGAAGCAATTCTAATCATCTCTATATGTTCACTTCCTACTAATCTTGTTACTCCTAATGGTAGTACATTGAGTTGATACATTACAAGCATTAATTCTCTCATTTGCTCTTACATTTGTGCCAATGCATTCTTCATTTGAGCAAGCTCTACCGTGATAATATATTAGAAAAAAAGATGTCTACTTTCACTCAAGAAATGTAAGATAAAATATTAAAAAAAAATTCTAGAAACAATATCAGTTTAGAGGTGGATAATCCACAACTTTTAATATACTTATGTTTTATCAAGAGAAAGAAATAATCCATTGTTAATCAAGAGAAGCCAAAGCTTTGATATTATATGTGTATTCTTGTCAATTTATCAAAGACATGAAATGAAAAAAGATGTATAAATCAGTAAAATCTATGTCATAAAAAAAATAATAAAATAAAAATAAATAAGTATGTATATTCAAAAAGAAATTCAAATAGCTATTGCCAAAGAATAGAAAATATAAGAGATTCTTGAACTAGACTAGAAGCAAAAAAGTAGTTGACAAGAGTGAAGAAGGCTTCATTCTTGTCTCTATATATACTATCTATTTAAGAACTACGTGGCAGCATTCTATAGGACCTCTAAGACGTTGTCATACAATAATTGCTTACAATATGTAAAATCCACACAAAATACATAATATGTTTATAATTTTAGATATGTGTTAGAATAATTAGCAAGATAAATTAAAGTGAGTTGGTTTAAGAAAATTTATTTTAGATTTTTATTTAGTTTGGTTATAGTGTTTAAATTATATAGGACCTAAATATTTAGTATAAAGTCTTGAAAGGCAATTGGAGTCCAAGAAAGAAGAATTAAACTACTAAGAGCCTAATGTGGAAGGATGAAGATAAAGCAAAGATGAATGAAGACAAGAGGTGAAGTTCTTCATTCTTATTGGTCAATGGTCATGTTCAATAGGCTTTGAAGAGGCTACCCACAACAAGAACAAGGGTTTCAGCAACTTCAAAGAGGCCATTAAAAAATCAAAGACTAGGATTAGAAAACTTGTTTTTTGAATCACAATTTTGGTGTAAAAATTAAAAGATTTGGAGTTTTAATGAAGGAAGAGTAGGGACTTGAAGTTAGGATGTACAAATTGTATCTATTGTCATTCTTTTGAAGATTGAAGGAGTTATATGAAAGCTTTTGGAGATCGGGAGGTGCAGCTAGAGAGGTGATTTGAAGATCTACATCTAATAAGGAAGAATTACTACATTTGGAGTTCTAAAGAAGGAGATATTGGGAGTCAAAGGCAACAAATCAAATTCTAAGGCAATAAGTAGGTTGTTTTGTTGATAGTGATGGGATTTGCCATATCTTGAATTTTTAGACAAATTATTATCTCAAATTTTTTAAGAACGTGTATTATTATGTTAAAAAACTATACATAAAAGTTTTATAGCATTTAAACTTTTAGATTGTGAGATATAAAGAATTTAGTACATTGGTGTTTGTAAACAAGGATTTGAAGCTACTGCTAGGATTTTGGCAATATCTAAAGATGAATATTAAGAATGAATCAATACTACGTTGTTTATAATATATAATATATCAAGATTAATGAATTGGAACATTCCATAGCTTGGATTGGGGTGTTATGGATTAATGAAATTCTGGAAAATTCCTCTCTACTTTGGAACAGAGTAGTTTTGTGAGCATTTCATATGTTTTAAGATTGAACTTATACTCATGACAGCAGAACAGCCCTACGAAGAATATTTTATATAAATTTAGGTCACATAATGGATCTTGTTGAAAGGGTTTAAAGGTAGTCAGGTGTTCAGGAACACTTTCTTGAGTACATCAGAAACAACAAATGACAGAAGAGAGAGTACCTGGGCCTCAAGAAGTTAATTCCAAGCCGTAAATGCAACTAATTTTCAAAATAAATATGAAGACAAGAGTAGGAATTTATATATATATATATATATATATATATATATATTGCCTTTTTAGGACCAATTACATCACATACAAAAGTCTTAGATGCACAAGAGTACCTAAGTTTGATAAAACACACTAAAACCTTATATAATCTTGTGAAGGATTTTATCCAAAACCTAACAGTACATATCTCCTAATTGGACCGTTCAAACTAGCTCAAATTTTTTAATAAGTACTAATATATTTTTAAAAACTATCACAACAAATTTTGATTGTAGATTCGTTGCCGATCATCAAATATCACCAATAATATTACGGTAGTTTCAAACCCTTCACTATTGACACCCGCATGCAAAATTCTTCATATCTCATAACTCTAGCACCTAAATGCTTTGAAATTTGATATGTAGTTTTCTAACACAATAATACATATTTTTAGAAATTTTGAGCCAAAAACTCGTCTAAAAGAGCAAGATATGGCTCAAACCATCACTATGAACAAAAAATAAACTTACTTCCCTTGGAATTGGATGCCCTAACTTCAACCTGCAATATCTCCTTTATCTAAACTCTAAAAGTAGTTATTTTTTTATAAAAATTGTAGATCTTGAAATCTCCTTTCCAACCGCACCTCCCGATCTCCAAGTTTCAGATAAATCTATGCAAAGAGCATCTTCGTAAAAGAGCAATATTTCAAATCTTTACCCTTAATCTCCAAACAATCCAGGTCTTTCCTCATCCCAATCAAATTACTCAGATTTATAATGAAAACTGTAACTTTCAAAACTCCAACCTCCGCTTGAACACTTTGAACCCTCCCCTAATGGAAAGAAGATGCATGGAGAGCTCTGGCAAGAAATTTAATAAGCAATCAAAAATTAATGAGAAAGAAGTGGCCCCATTCCTACTCTTTCATCCACATCCATTTCTTTTTTACATTATGGTTTTTGATTATCCAGTCTTAACAACTCTTAGAACATTATACTAAACATCTTGATTCCATATAACTTAAACACTATAGCCAAAAAAAAGAAAATAATCAAATATAATTTCTATCAACTCTATCTAAATTAGTTTATTAACCATTCTAGATCACACTAGAACTTATTAACATATTAAGTAATTTAGTTGGTTTTTACACATTATAACCATTTACAACACGACAATGTGTCCAATTTGTAAGATACATGTCAAATTTACATGACAAGTTTCCTACATGTACACCATGTACTTAGCTTATTCCACAAGCTACCAATATGTGTGACACGTGGCTAGCTTGTTCCGTAAGCTACCAACATGTGCAACACGTGGTTAGCTTGTTAGCCAAGTTTCTAACCTATCAATCACCTATAGACATATATAAAGGTGAATCCGCACTTATAAAGCTTTTAGGAAGCTTATCTATAAGATATTATCAAATTAACCTACTTTTATCTACTTCTACCTATCCATATTAACTAGTTAATTATTTGAATAGACCTTATGTCCATGGTATAATATCTTTTCAAAAAATAATAATATTGAATTACACTTAAAATTATGTAATTAAATACTACTAATTATATATAAAAATTAATTTTTTTTCCACCTTTCATAATCTAATACTTTCTTTTAAAATTCTTATATACATCAAAATAAAATATAAGGATATTTAGACAAAGGTCCTTTTTAACATTAAAATACCAATCTTCTTTATTAATAAAGAATTTAATAAATAACAAAACTTATTAATTATAAAATTTGTTTTTATAATAAATATTAAAGATATTAATTTTAAAAAATCTAATATTATTAAATATTGTGGAATGAACACAAAATTTGAATGTAATTACAAAAAATCAAGCATCACATATTATCCAAATTTCACTCTTCAAGTATTTTTAACTTAAAATTTTATAAACTCCAAAGATTTTTAATTGCTAAAATATTTATAGTTGAATAAATTATTAAAAATATTATGATCAATGTAATTATTTTTTATTTTTTAATTTATAAATATAAAAGTATGATAAATATATAACTTCTTATATATATATATATATATATATGGATATTACTAATGCCACCACAATTTTTGCTATTGCCATTATAAGCCTCATCCACCACATGCCACCTTTATCTAATACCTTTTAAACTAATCAAATTTTCTTTAATCAATAATTTTCAAACCATTTGATTGAATATAATTTTTAATTGAAATAAAAAGAACTAAAAAAATATATCAAGTAGATGGCAGATTGTGATGGCAATAGCAAAATTATAGTGGTATTAACAACATTATATATATATAGATATACATATAAAATAAAAAAAATTTATGAAGTAATATAAGATAATAAAATATTTTATATGTAATAAAGAAGTCTTAAGTCTAATCAGAAAAAGTTGAATCATCAAAAAGAATGAATGATATTGTATATTAAAAAAATAAAAATAAAAATGAAAGAATTGATTTTATATCAAATATTCAAATGAGGTTTTTTTAAGATGTCATGCCAAAATCTCCAACTTTGGTTGGTTGGTTGGTTGTTTTTTTTTTTTTTTTTTTTTTTTTTTTTTTTCCTTCCTTCTTCTTCTTCTTGCTTGACTTGAAAAAAGATTGTTCCATGCATGTCCATCAGTGGCAAAATTAGACTTAAATATGCAAAATTTGACATGGTTGGTGGACCATGCAAAACCCCATGTTCCAAGCTATACCACAATCAATCAAAGGGGGTTGGAAGATGAGGGCCTTGAATATTAAGCAGCAGCCCACAGTTGACATTGTGCCAATAGAGTGAGATGATTGGAGCTCATGAACCTCCTCATTCATTCATCCATTCATTCATTTCGTTTCAAGTCAGTTTGTGCCACCTAGTGCAGGAAACGAAGTAGATGATTTTAAACACGACGAGTTTAAACATTACAATCCGTCCTCATGCCTCCAAACACGACTGTTCTGCAGCTAAATGTCCTCACGAAAGTCGACTTTGGAAGCTTTCTTTTAACACTGAATTTAGGTGTGGCTCCGACCATAACAGTGTCTCGCTGGGACGACATAAAGGTTGCAGACCGACCAGCAATGTTCAAGGCAATCACAACATTCAGATGACATCCACCATAGTATTTGGGAGAGGATTGAGCAATAGTAAGACCCTCAACTTTCAAGAAAACGTAGGCGGTCCCGAACCTACTTCGGAGCCTGCAGTTTTGTCAGTAACACGGGATTCCTAAGGAATTGGGTTGTTGTAGAAACTGTCAAAATGGCTAGTTCAATTACATTCATGTGTCCACGAATATCTAATTGTATTGTTAGGATGACAGGTTCCTCTCACTTGTATGCTCCTTTGGTCACGTTCCGTTGAAATTAGTGTTGGTAGACTATTCCTGTTGACATTTGTACCTTCAAATGTTGACCAATCTCAACCTGGTGCCAGGGGCTCGTCACTTTTTATGGATCTTTCGTAGAGAGCCTTGAACATAACAATAGGTCTTTCGTATTGGTGTCTGTGACATAACAATAGGGTATAATATAGTTCAGGCAATCATCAACTTGAGAGGAATGAGACTTGAGAACAAGGAACACATGAAAAAGATGCTTCAGTCTTAGAGTTGAGCGGCGCATCAGTCCGAACTTCCAGGCTCTGTGGGAGTCCAGGAGAAAATAAAGATGACCCTTCTTCGGAGGTTGCAGTCATTCCTCAATCATCCATAGAATCTGATAAGCAATATTTTTTTGGAGCAACCTTCCTAATACTTCTCCTTCCAGTTGATATCCCAATTACTCTGCGGCTACGCTGGTGACTCACTCAGTCACTCACCCACTTCTTCCCATATTCCTTGAGTGAATCCCCTCTGTGCCTATCGTCCGCCAACCGTATCAAAAGATGGTTTTGACTTGGTTTTGGCTTGGTTGAATGACTGAAGAGCGGTCTGAAATCTGAGTACTGGATGATTCTCAGTAATTTGACTGCATGTTTGTCTGCAGGAATGCTGACCATCCCAGATGGGACAGTCGCTGCGTTTGTTCTCTGCCTGAAAGACACGCGTGTTAGTTAAACTTTGCTTCGTTATTGCCCAACCAATCGTAATGTTACACTTCAAACGTGGAAGTGGCGAGGTGGCCAGATGACGACGTCAGATTGTGCCAAAGTTTCGGACGAAATTCTTGAGCAGACTCCATCGAATGTTAACAGCACAGGACCTTCGGTTTTCACTTTATTGGGAACGTACAAATATAGTAGTGGTCTACCATTGGATGGGCCACAATCCAGTGAGATGAAATCATTACACGAGGTCACACTCCCACAGGAGCTACTCACAGCCTCCTAGACCAAGATTCATCTGGAACCTTCTTCTCGGGTTGTTCACAGCTACAGTACAGGATGCACTTTTGCGTCATCGCTTGAGGGATCTCCCCGCTAGTGCAGAACAAACCTGGTCCATTGGAAATCTGGAGAGGAGTCTTTGTAGGAACTTTCGCTATGAACACCACCCCATCATCAACCCACTCAAAAGAAATCAGAGAAACTAAACAGAGAAAGCAGTCAGCGGAGTCGATTCAGGAGGCATTTTGGAAAATTTCATCTAGGAACTGAGAACTTGGGATGGAAAGTGAGCCTGTGGGCTTTAGAGGCCCACCACATGTGCTAAGAATAGTCTACCGCTGCAATTCCCCTGAAGTTGCTGCGCTCATCATACATGCGCTGCTCTTCTTGCTGTGCTTCCTTTGCGGTAGAAAAATACAGGACCGCTTCATTGGTTTGGACCCATTGTTCAGCTCTCGTGTTGTCCAAATTTTTAATTTTTATTTATCCATAATTGTGTCTTTTCTATGTTCCTATTTTCTCTTTGTCTTGGCACCCGGTGGTGGAAGCAGAAGGAAATTTGCGCAGCAAGGTCATGGGTGTGGAGTTCAGATGTTCACCCTTGATCTTGCAGACTTGGAGTGAGATGTTTGAGCGGCCGAGCTGTATTGCGTTGCAGTAAGGTACTGCATGGTCGAAGTTGTAGTTTGTACTTGGCCAAGAAGCTCGAAGTTCGGAGATTGGGTTTGAAATCCGATGCGATTTAACGCGACGAGCAAATATTCATTTGCAAGGGTATCATCGAAGGATATTGATTCACCAAGTTAAATAGAATTCCGTCTTGTTTGTCGCCACGCAATTGTGAAACATTAGCTTCATTACCAATTTAATCAATTTTCGATTGATTTATTATCGATTGATTCTTCAGGCGGACACCAATCTGCACCTTGTTTTCTCGAAAAAGAAGAGGAAGTAAATCTCTCTGTTTTTGCTGTGATCTGGCTAATCCTTCTTTTCAAGGTGGGAGTCAAATTCAGCATACGAGCGTTGCAGATCGACAATAGTATTGGGCATCTGAAATTGCCTTCCGTTCTTGTGTCGATAAAAACAGAGGAACGTTTCTTGAAATTGAGACGGATGAGTTGTCGGTGAGTTCCCTGCTTTTGTAGACCTCTCGATTCTTCCTCAAAGGCATCTTTGGTATAATTGTTGTATTATTGTTCTTTGAATCCAACTGCCAAATTCATCCCCGTCTGAGAATTATCAGACGAGAGCCTTGATTGTTGATTTAACTCTTCTAAAGTACTTCTAAAGTACTGGTGGCATTTAATTATTATTATTATTATTTTTTTTTATGTAATGAGCTTCTCGTTGCATGTTATTCAAACCCTTCTACAGTGAAGGCGTTATGAAATGGTATGTGTCGAAGTGATTACCTACTTCATTTATTATGCAAAAGCCACGGGACTTTGGTTAGTTGATATTAGGACGTTTATTGGCAAGCTTGATCCCAAGACCGATCGTTCCACAAGTTTGTAGTCTTTTGATGTTGAGATGAACGTGGACGCAGTCTTTCCATAGATAAGCTTGTTTGCCAGGTTCATAACGTTTTCAAATGTTTATCATATTTTCATTTAGGTGAGTCTTGGGAAATCTAATTACCTAGCCTGAGAAGTAGAATAAATGCCATTGGAGCTATGATATAGAGTTTCTTTTTGGGCTTGTAAGTAGAGAATGACGCTGTCGGGGACAAACGTGGAGCTGATGGAGAGAGTCAGTTTTGAAGCGAATCGCAACTTGGACAGTGACGAAGATGAGCTCCTCATCGATGGAGGGGGAAACGGAAATCAGGCCTTTGCGCTACCTCCTCCCATTCAAGGCAAACATCAACTACAAGCAATGTTGCGGCGACAGTGGTTGTTCAAGGTAATGGCCTTTTAGCTTCATTTAAGATCATAACAACATCTCTTGGAATACGAGAGCGATTCAAACACTTAAGAATCTGTTCGTGTACTTAAGACTAAAACATATTGATGCAGACAGTTCAGTATGATGAGTTTATGGATCACAGTTTAGTATGCATCGCTGGGGTGCGGCAGTGCATGCTTTATCTGGAGAGTATTTGATCTGATTTACATTTTTAGTGATACAGAAGTTAATATTGTTCGGGACTTCTTGACGGTTACAGAAACGAGGTTGGGGCCAGACCCTGATGGAGCTCATCAGCCCTCTATTAATGATGTCTCTTGTAGTCTGGGGATGGTGGAGGAGCACTGAAGTACATTATGGCCTTGAATTCCCTGTGAATTCTACTATTCCATTATTCAAAGCACTGAAGAATGAATATGGTACTGCACAGAGCTTATTACAGATCTGTCCACCAGACAGGCTCCTTGCCCAGGTAAGTCTTAACTCCTCCGTTTGAAAGTGTCTGAATTTTTTGGCCCTGGAATCATACCTCGAAATACGAAAACTTTTTAGGTTTTTCGAGATTTCTCAATGTCGCATGTCTGAGTGCTGGGTTCGGTTTTTCAGAATATATCCCCTGAGGAGTTGGCCTTGCTTTCAATCTTGATAAGAGAGGATGTATTGAGGGGCCTGGATGGGTTACAAGCACTCAACTCCACTGCAAACATGACTTTAGGTGACGCATTAATTAACGGGCAACGTTTGATAGGAAGCATTCCAATGTCTCCTGCTCTCCTTTCTCTAGCAATGAAATGTGTTGGCTCCGAATCACAGCTGGCAACAGCTTTTAATGCTTTCAATGAGTATCATGGCCCCCTTCCAATACCGTCATTGGATGCATTCGTTGGACTTGGCAAGCTAATACGACAAGCAATTGGTATTTTTTTTCTGCTTTGATTTATTTCTGCACTACGTTTACGCTGCCTGTCAACTCAATTCAAGATCTGCCGAAGAGTGTTGAATCAAGTGGAGCTTATTTTTTGTACTGCACGCCAGTTTGTGTACTTCATTTGTGTTCCTCTTTGTGTGTCGGGAAATGTAGCTCTCACGTAAACATAGAGCTCAATTCAGCACTAAAAATCGCTGCTTGGTTGTTTGCTGAAGCTCGAACTGGCCAGCCTGACGGAATTGATCGATTCCAAAATATGTTCAGTTGGTTGGTATGGATCAGTACCCGTTTCTCTACATTTACTGTTCTCCCAGTATCTTCTAGAAATGTAGGCTAATATTCCCGAGCAGTTTCTAAACAGATTCTGAGTGATATCTTCGGGAAAGGATCTAGATTTTTTGTCAAGATTCAAAACTTGTGCTTGTGTTGATAGGGTCATGTGTTCCATGCAGCTGGGAAATCTTCTTACACAAGGTCGTATCACCTTTGCACCAAATACAACAGAAGTCTCGGGCCTTGTAAATCACCTGCTGACTGAAAGTGAGGTAAATCACTTTTAACCCGCTCGATGTCTCCTTACATTTTCATGTTTTACTAATTTCACTGCATTTAATCTTCATGCTCTTTTTAAAGTGAACGTAGATTTTGATATTCTTCCATTTCATGTGATTCTTTGAGCCTGTTGTAGGGGTCTGGGTACTATGTGTGCCCAGTTTTTTGGTTATGAAGCAATTGATACATTTAGGATCTTATTGATTTTGCACGAGACTTAGAAAGCACATTACCCCTGTAGGGATCACCTCGCTATTCATGAATCATTTGTAGGAAGAGCTTACTTTGGTCAGTAGACCTAATTCAAGTATATGTTTTATTTCATCATTTTTACATTTAGGGTTTATACTTTTTTGCAGTTATTCAAAGAGGTTTACGGAGGAACATTCTCAAGTGAAAAGGTAAAGCTGCTACCGGTTTTGATTTCAGTTTTATCCCTGTTTTCAGATACCTCGTGTCGATTTATGTCTGAACTGTATTGACACAAGGAATTCATCGGGCTGTTCAGGATGCTGTAAATTCGGCTCTAAGTAACGTAGAGAACGACAAACCTATATGGGCCATTGTGGTTGTCAACAATTTAGATCCTTCCGGTGGGAATGTAGATTATAAGATTCGAATGAACTTCACAACAGTGCCCCGCACTGCAAAAGCCGTGCATAAACGCCGCACGGATCTTCAATCGCACTACAAGCGTTATTACACTTCTGGTTTTCTGAGCTTGCAGGTTTGCTCTTCTCCTCATCATTTTCAGTCACGTTGTGGAGAACTTTATTTTATATTTTTTATCTGGTATTCGTGTCCTGTTTTATAGCACGTATGATCCCTATTACGAAATCTACTGGGATAATATGTCGCTTACGCGTGATGCTTGTGCAGGACGCTGTGAATTCTTATGTTTTTAAACACGCTCCAAATCGATCTGAGGCAGACATTTCATCTAAAAAGATCATGTGGGGAGCTCCATTTCCAGTGGCTGCACACTCTAGAAACAAATTTTATAAAGCAGTGAGTTGTTCAAATCTTACCTCCTGAATGTGTTCCTCGAGATATTATTTCATCACTTACGACTCTTGCAAATATTATTTGTGGACTTTTTGGATGTTGAGCCTTTATTTCAGGTTTCTTTTAAGCATTAAACTAAGCCTCATGCTTTGCAGGTTGGACCGATGCTGGGCTTATTGATGTGTCTTACAACTTTATATCCTTTGGGCATGCTTGTAAAGGTCAGCTAGTAGTGAATCTTATCCTATAGCACCCATAATATGCCATCTATTCATCATTGCCTGCCATCAATGGCAAGTTGCACATCTATTTAATTTCTGGGTATGAATTCTTAGAAGAATTGAATAAAGGTCCATCAATTGACTTGTATATTTGTAACTCTTCAGGCTTTAGTTGAGGAAAAGGAGACGCGCGCAAAAGAGACGATGTACATAATGGGGCTAAAATCTTGGGTGTTTTCGATCTCTTGGGCCACGACGTATTTGGTACTGTCGGTTTTATTCTTGGTCTTGTTCAATTTTTTGCATCAATGCTAATCGAGCGTGAAAGACGTTGTAATTATTGACTGTATGGAGTCTATTTAAATTTTTTTACTCAAAGTTGATACAAGGTTAAGTGACATCATATCTATTATTTGAAAATTTGTGTCTTCTTGGTTAATAGATGATGGTAGACAGTCTCTTCGTGTCTTGTGAAGATTGCCTTCGCATTGAGACACCGGTTATCAAATCACATGTATAGATATGTAGTCATTGACATACTGGCGCAAAATGAATTCTTGTACAAATCCTTTTTCTGACGTTTGTTGAAGTCCATGTGATTTTTAACGGATGTTCATTTGTCCGGCGACTGTCTATTATTTGTGGTTAAATTTTCAAAGTTGTGTTACTTATGGAATCGTTCCTCATGCAGGTGGTCTTCTTATTGATATCGTTGTCCGTAACTTCATTGCTATCGCTGACAGTGTTTCCGAGAAGGTGAAACGAATCCTAACCCCAAAACCAAAGAAAAGAAGTTCATAAGAGTTCTGTTGTTTAACTACATCACGTCTTCTGAGATTCAGTTATCAAGTATGATGCGTATTAATTAGTCGAAGTAGCTATCGAGGAAACTGACACTGTTGAGGAACTGTTTTCTTTTTCAGTGATCTAAGCTTATTGCTTCTTCTCTTTTTCCTGTTTACAACATCTCTTACATCTTTTGGTAAGCTACCCATGTATTTTCTTTAGCTCTGACCTGTTTAGCTTTGTCTACACAATGTCTGAAAGTCTTCATGTAATTTTTACCCACTTTGTTTTCTTTTTTCACGTAATCCAAACTACAGATTATGGTGTAGACCCTCTGATGAGTTTCCAGAACAAGGAAACATGCATTTCTATTCATGAAATTCTCAAATCTTACAATATCTTCGATTTTTGTTTCATCCTAATAACACACTTTCTCTTTAAGTTCTCAAGGTTTCAGGATCTTGAGGCTGACTGATCAGAAAGAGTTGTTTATTGGCCTCTCTTTAAGTTTGCAGGTTTTTTTCTTTCCGTCTTCTTTTCGAAAGCAAAATTGGCGGCGATTGTTGCACCATTTGTCCATTTTGGTGCTATAATGCCACGCTACATATTTTTTCGTGCGAGCGATGGTCAAGCCATTTCAGGGAAATCGATAGCAGCATTGTTGCCACCAACGGCTTTCACCTTTGGTACGTTTCGCAACATGCTTGAGGAAAAACCATAATCACTCTCATTTGCTAGTTACAAACACATTTTTCTTTATATTTTGCATACTTTTTTGTTCAGAGAAACATTAAGATAAATTGGGAACAACTGAGTAATGAAGGGCATCTTGATTGACATGAAGATCATATCAAAGATGTCTGCGTCCCTATCATGCATGCCACCTCGAGTACTTTCACCATGTGTAAAGTGGGAGTTTTTGAGTAAAGATGGTTCTTTATCCATTGGATGTGTCCAAGTAAATCCTGTGTCACTTTTCGAGTGTCTTTTGGAAAATCTAGCTGGAAACAATCGTCCAGCAACAATTGTGCAGGATTTCTGAAATTTGGATGGATAGGAGATCATGACTTTGCAATTTGATGCAGGCGCGGATATGGTAGGCCACTACGAAGGTGCAAATTTTGGCATAACATGGGCAAACATTTTTGAGGATGAATTTTCTATGGCGTGGATTCTTGGGCTTCTGGTGATAGATACTTTCTTATATGCTGTTTTAGCGTGGTATGCATCAGCAATCCTTCCATGCCTCTATGCGTCTTATTGAGTTATTTTCAGATTATCTTGAAGTATTCAGCGCATCCGTATTTGTACCTGCAATTTGGTCATGTTTCAGTTGAATGTTGGCGAACTGCACTTTTGACATTCGTCTCACGACGTACGTATCTTTTTTTAACATATAAGTTTCGTTGAAAAGTATATGATTGCTTGGGAATGATTCACTTATCGAAGAACGTTGTATTGGGTCTTGGTTTTGCAATCAGGTATTTGGAGCAAGTTTTGCCTTCCCAGTATGGCTTCACAAAATCACCACTCTTTCTTTTTTCACCTTCGTGGTGGCGTGGCAACCACAGTGCTACCGAAACCAAGTATCAGGTGCTTTAATTCGAGTCTTTGTACTGGTACTGTCATGAGCAAGTCAGCATGTTTCGTTTCACCTCGTAAACGATGCGTTGCCCAAAGGCAATTTCGAATTATTTCTGTCCGTAATTTTAAGAGAACCATGAGTTTGTTACGTTATTATGCATTCGAACATGACCTCTTTCCTGACTATTGTAGAAGATAACCAACATCCACGAAGAAGAAGGCGCAGAACCTACTTATAATGAACCCTACAAAGCAAATGGTTCGCAACCAGCAGTAATGATTCGCAATTTGAAGAAAGTTTACCCGGGAGGTAAAATTGCGGTGGAGGACTTGACTCTAGAAGTTTATGAGGATCACATTACGGCTCTGCTAGGCCACAACGGGGCTGGAAAGAGTACTACTATATCTATGCTCACTGGTCTCATTGGGCCAAGTGGTGGAGATGCTCATATATGGGGCCATAGCATACGTGACAATATGAACGACGTCCGAAGGTATTAGAACACTCCAGCATGCGCATGATGTATTTTTCTTAGAATGAAAGCAATGTTGTTTGAGATGTGAGGACTTCGACCTTCTTGGATAATCCTGCGGCATCTATAGGTGATGATTCGTTTTCTGCTATCATGTCTGCATTTGAATGCTCTGTTCACAATTTTGCTGCCTCCGATAAACTGCACGAATATCAAAGAGTTTGGAGATTGTCATAGAGATGTATCTAAGAATGAGAATGTCGGTCTTGATTCCGGCTAAACAGGACTATTGGCGTGTGCCCTCAACAAAACGTGCTTTTCAATTACCTGACGGTGAAAGAACATTTAGAGCTATTTGCCGCTCTTAAAGGCGTACCAAAGCTCTATATTGATCAAGATGTGCAAGATATGGTCTCAAGGCTTGGCTTATCTGATAAAACGAATACCCCTGCTTGTAGTCTATCCGGTGGCATGAAACGCAAGCTCCAGGTACATTTTCTGAAAATCTTTGAATTATCAGTTGCGCAATATTCGTTGGGAAGTATATCTTGACTTGTAAAACCTTTTGAGATGCTGAGTTTGGACGGAGGTCATTGCATAATATTAGGAATGTACTTGAATTGATTTTTTGTAGATTGGACTTGCGATGATGGGTAGATCAAGGGTGGTGTTTTTGGATGAACCCACTTCAGGACTAGACCCTCAGTCAAGGCGTGCAGTGTGGGAATTGCTGCGTACCTTTAAGCCAGGACGTGCAATTATACTCACAACCCATTACATGGATGAGGCTGATCTTCTATGTGACAGAATTGCCATCATGAGTGAGGGGCGACTTAAATGTTCCGGAAGCAGCCTTTTTCTAAAGGTTAGGGGTCTCTTTATCTCATTTGAATGATTGGTGCAGATGACTGATTTTAAGTGGCAAAATTTAAAGATGTGATTAACTTCGTGAGGCTATGCAGGCAAAATTTGGAGTCGGGTACAACTTGAGCATGACTCGAAGCAGCGCTGCATGCAATGACACTGCAGTTACAGCGTTCGTGCACAAACACATCCCTCAAGCTATCTTGTTGAGCTCAGCAGGATGGGAGCTGGTTTTTCAATTACCTCTGAGCAACAAGGGTGCCTTCGCTCAGTTGTTCGAGGAGCTCGAGCAGCGAAAACAGGAGTTGTATATTGGTGGTTATGGAGTATCAATGACGACGTTGGAGGAAGTATTTCTCCGGCTTGCGAATGACAGCGTTACAGCAGATATGTCTAAGCCTTTGGAAAATCGTATCGATAGACCAGCCCAGATCGTGAATGAACCTAGGGCAACGATCTACCAATCTCATAATGGAAACGGCATTGAAATAAGCAGTAATGGAGAACATAACAAGCATCATGTGATGATTCCTGTCTCTAGTCAGAGAGTAATCAACAGAAACTCCCAAAGCAACAGCTTTCGTCGAGCATATGGTCAGATGGTTCTTAAACGCGTTTTGATTGCCAGACGTGATTGGAAGGTAACCTCTTTGATCCCTTGTCGTATATCACGGTCTGATGGTTCCGAAGCATCATTTGTGTTGCAACCTATAAGATTTATGTCCCTTGGTTCATAGTGTTCTCTGCAAATTTTTGTTGACATAATTTTGAAAAGATTTTGTAAAACTTTCGGTGATTTTTAGGAAACTGCCTTTCACTCTCCTAAGACATCAAAATGAAAGTTCTGGGTGATGTTACAAGTAGGATGTAACAACGTCAATTTATGTTAACTTTAGAATACAGTTTATCTGAGGCTTTGACTGTTACACATAGTTGCCGTTGGCAATCAACATGTAACTCGATTTTTTAGGATAGCTATCCTTTGTCAGCTCTGACCAAGTTCAATTCTTCAACTCATTTTTGTCATGTCTTTGTCGTATTAATCACTCTATCTTATGTTCTTTGCCAGGGGCTGGCTAATTCTGTATTGCTTCCAGTTTTCGCCATTTCATTGGTGATGCTTATTTTGAAGCTGAATATTGATCCAGCAGGGCCTTCACTAGAACTAGATTTCCGAATATTCCGATTTACTGGGCAAAGAACTATTATTCCTGTTGCAGGGGTTTCTTCCAGTGATATGTCTACGTTACTTGCAAATGATTACCTTGAATTTCAAGCTCGAGATAACTTAAACAACAGCATTGCATTGAGTGAGGATCTTCTACAGACATATTTGCATACTCCCGCCAGATACGGTAAGCGTCACGGTTAAACATATATAATGTACTATGATGTAGTTCTGTCTTAAGTGAATTGTGGGCTACATATTTTGAGCATGTAATGAGTAAATCACAATAGTTTCTTACCAGGAATATACATTACATAAGACTCTGTAGGAAAAGCTCCTTCTGTAAGCTGGGCATGGTGGTGGCTGTTGCTGGACTTATCTTAACGATGACCTGCAGGAACGCCATCTACAATGTTCTTTGGGTGGTAATATCTTTATCGAATGCACGCAACTTATTGGTGTATCGTTTATTCATGTCTTTGTAGGTGCTCTTGTGTTTAATGACACTCTCTGGCCCACGCTCAACATATCTAGCCTTCAAAGCTTGAACACGACACAATCTGAGGGGCTGTTCAATAGCTCCGGGTATGGCTCTGGAGTTACTTCGAACACAAGTACATACAGTAGGACCTTTACCAATCTTTTTCAGTCACCATCGGGGCAGGGGATCTTTTCTCCTGTTACGCTTCTGTTCAACACCAGTTCAGATCATTCACTACCAGCTTTGGTTCAAGAGCTTATGCAGACTAGGCTGAAGGCAAACTTAGTTAATTCTTCGGCTACAATGAAGGTTTCAAACCATCCTTTGCCACTCACTAAGACCGAGTTTCTGGAGATCCAAACAGTATTGTCTGTTTTGGCGGCACTCTTCGTTCTTATTCCATTTTGCTACCTGGGTGCAAGCTACGCAGTTTTTGTTGTTCGGGAACGCATCGTCAAGGCTAAACTTCTTCAGGTGTGTGAAAACATTGCGGCTTATCTCTGGCTATGGAGCTGTTGTTGAGGTCTTTAAGGTTCCTGATAATCTGTGCTCTGTCAGTTTGAAATAACCTCTTTTTCTTAGCTTTCACATGAGTTACTTCTATTAAACTTAACAAATCTCTTCCTCGGGCTTAACTGTAATTTTGGGCAGATGGTGAGTGGAGCAAGCTGTGTGGCATATTGGACAGCAACCTACACTTGGGATTTGATTACATACGCAGCAACATTAGCTATCACCATGCTCATATTTGAGCTGTATCAAGACGAGTCATTCGTGGGTTCATGGACAAAAGCTGGAGCTACATTATCAGTCCTCATGTCATTTGGAGCATCCGTGATTCCACTTTCATACTGTTATTCTTTTGGGTTTTCAAATCACGCCAGTGCTCAGGTATTTTCCCGTTCTATGCTTGTAGTCATTTTGCGTTGATACATCAGTATTTAAAAAATGCATAAATTTCTAATCAGCAAGAAGAATCCGCGACAGATATAAATATGTTCGATAGAACATGCAACTGGTCCATTCTTTTTTTATCTTGTTGAGGGTATATATTACCTTTCCCATTTGAGGTGCAGCAACTACAGTAAATGATTGAGTCCATTGTTATTTGTAGGTGGCAATTGCAGGCATTCATTTTCTGACGGGTTTCGGCATGCTTGTTGGAAGTTTAGTTATGGGCGAGATTGCTGAAACCAAGGTAACTTGAAATTTGACAATAAATCCCCTGTAGTGTACTAGATGTTTGTTTCTATGACGATACATGAAAATTACTGATAAGCTGTATATCTCTGCATCAACTTCGAGCATTTTGGAGTTCCTATAATGATAGTGAATATTGGAGCATATTACCATTTTTAATAACTTGCTTATGATATTGAGAGGTCCAAAGTGATATATGGTATCTTTAATAGCTTTGATTTCTTTGATTTTGTTATGAATGTTTACTGAAAGCTGTGAAGTGGAAGCAATTGAATTGAATGTGCATGTCTATAGTCTAATTATTTTGAAATTTTGGAGCTTGTGTAAGACACTGATGCCTTGGTTCATTTTCAAATCAGGCATTGAATGAGAAGCTGGTGCATTTCTATCATCTTTTTCCTCCCTTCAATCTTGGCAGAAGTCTTGTGCAACTGTCAGCACTGGATTTCAGGGACCAAGTGATGGGAAAACCATCTGATCCATTCAAGTGGGATATTTTGGGCCGCCCTCTCACCTACATGATAGTAGAGATTTTTGGCTACATGGTGTTGACCATATTGATTGATAATGGCACGCTCCGTAAGACGAGTGGTCTTGTATGGGACTTCGTGTCTCAAGCCTCTCGGGAATCACGACTGACCGATTCACTTTCAGGTATGATAAGTAGAGCATTTCAGTCCATTCAGTGGCTCTTTCCCTGTCATTCCACCGTGAGCTTTTGGACCACACTAATTTTTTTCTTGCTTCGTTTATCTACATATGATGATTTATTGAAGATATGTCTAAATCTTCACAGATAAATTACCATTAAAAGAGGACGTTGATGTCGGTAACGAAAGGAAGCGTGTGGAAGGGGGTCAAGCTCGCAGTGATACAGTTGTTGTGCAAGGTCTTCGGAAAGTATATCCTGCTCGTGGTTTGGAAGTTGTCAAAGTTGCAGTCAGAGATTTATCACTTGGCATTCCTCCTCGTGAATGTTTCGGCTTTTTGTAAGCAACCAAAACCTTGTTACGTCTGCCTAATTTTTTTACGCTCTTAAGAGTGCTCTCATTTCCCTTGACTACTCTGGAAATTTTTAATGCAGATCTCTATACCTGATATAAAGAAGTGTTGTGTCGCTTCTTTGTAACTTTGAATGTCTTCTGCATGCCTCACATATCATGGCCAAGTCATGCTTGAGTCTATACTTAGGTGCAAATGTGTGGCTTTGTCCAGAGGTGTAAATGGAGCTGGGAAAACTACTACGCTGTCTATGCTGAGCGGTGATATAAGACCCACAGCTGGAGAGGCGTGTATCAATGGACACTCGGTTTTGGAAGATTTAGCAGCAGCACAAAAACAGATTGGATACTGCCCTCAGTTTGATCCTCTACTTGATCTGATGACTGGTAGAGAACATCTCCACATGTACGCTAATCTTAAAGGTCTTCCTAAAGAAGATGTCAAAGAGGCAGTGAACGCTCTGGTGGAAGCTGTAGGCCTACAGAAATATGTTGATCGGGTTGCAGGAGCTTACAGCGGCGGTAACAAGCGTAAACTAGCATTAGCAATCGCCCTTGTAAGTGTCAATTCCCTGTTCGATGTTCTCTCGTGTTTACTTCTTATCGTTTTTCGTATGATACTTAACATGAGTAGGTCTGACGAGTCAATTCATGTGCCTATGGCAGGTCGGCAATCCTGCAGTGGTGTTTCTGGATGAACCTAGTAGCGGAATGGACCCTGTGGCAAGGAGATCCATGTGGAATCTTATCACAGATGCAGTTCTTGAGCGGGATATGAGTGTGGTACTTACAACCCACAGTATGGAAGAGTGTGAAGCACTTTGCAGTCGCGTTGGGGTTATGGTGGCAGGAAGCCTCGTCTGCATCGGTGCTATCCAGCACATTAAATCTCGTTTTGGCTCAGGTACGTGTCTGCAACTTGACAACGGCCAAATTTAGGTCGTGTTAACTCGGCATCTTCTACCAGTTCTTCGAGCACCAACGGCGTTTCAAATGGTTTTAGACTGTTGATTTATATGTTGTAATGGCCAAAAATTGGCAGGCTACACGGTGGAGATGAGATGCGCAAGAGCAATCGCAGTGGAGGCTCTCCACCAATTTATGTCGCTTTCGTTTCCAAGTTCGAGGTTGGAAGAACAACATCTAACGAGGGTGAAGTACAGCATTCCCATGAAGGACTTCACTTTATCACAGGTGTTCAGCACACTCGAAAGGGAGAAAGTCAGATTAGAGCTAGAGGATTACAGCGTGAGCCAAAGCACACTTGAGCAAGTATTCTTGAGTTTGGCAAATAGTCAGCCGGAAGAAACAGAATGCTAATATCTTAGTGGAGGTTCATGGAAGCCTCAGATTTTGGACTCGTTGCCAGTCGAGATACATTCATGTTCAGCAGTGTAACATTGCACATGATACAATATAGTCTCCCTAACATATACATGCAGCATGAGCAAAGTTCTCATGTAGAATCTCTTCAATGTCTTAGAATTCGTGGAAATTACACAGTTCATGTTACTGAAGTAGCAGCTTCGCTTCCCGGATCGACCCTCTTCTGATTATGTACCACATTCCATTTGAATGTGATTTCTGAATTCCCAACGACGCATTTTTCATGATTTTTCACAACTAACGTTACAAACAGTCCGACATCTCAGAGAAGGAGATTGTATGAATTCTGTAAAACGAAAGTCGTTAGAATGAATAGTACATGTGAAGTTCATGCACGTATGAACATTCATTCATTGGTTGTTTCTAATACTCACATAAAACTCCACCTGCATTAAATGATAGACTTTGATACAGTAAACAGCACTGAATGTTAAGTATCTTGAGGCAAGCGTGAGAGTCTTATCGAGGGAGAGGCGGAGATAAGACATGTTTCTGCGAGACGTCGAGAGGCAACTCAAGATTGAATACCATCGTGAAGATCCGATGCTACAAAAACTCACTTCAATCACACGTGAAAATCCGAACTAGCCTGCCTTCACTCAGCGTCCATTGCCAGGTCCCCTTGAGGAGCATCTAGTTCTTTCTCAATTATATCTCGAATGTCCTTAGAAGATAACAACCCTTCTGTACGAATTGCAAGCTTCTCTGTGTCTTGGCTCACGAAAACCATTGTAGGCAGACCTCGGATCTGCGGAAGATTCCAACCAAACAACATTGATTAAGGCGGAATAATCGAGACCACGTGTCAGCAACTATTGAACTAAACAGACTGCGTAAAACGGCAACAACGTCCAACGAAAACACAAAGGCGGGGTTCAAGCATAACCACACCTTCATTTGATCAGCAAGCTCATGCTCTTCGTCAGTGTCGATTTTCAAAAAGCGCACCCTGTCACCGTATTCCATGGCAAGCTGCATTGCAAAAAGAATTCAGTTATCTTCATTCAAGCACACACGCAATCCCATTGAATGGTCCTTTGCACACATGGCCCTCAATATGCAGATGCATCCCCAGTTCACCTCAGTAGGCCCCAACACTAATCTGTACTACCTTCGGTATTAAGTGACTCCACTCATGCTGCTGGATCGCTATGGCAATACCTGTTCCAATTGTTGAGCCAGTAAAGCGCACGGTCCACACCACGTCGCGTAAAAATCAACAACCATCGGTGAATCCCTCTCGTTAGCCAGGATGTCGTCTAATTCACGTGCGGTTACCTTTCTCTGCAATCAGAGAGACCCGCCCGACATCAACGCTTAGAGCGAAACAGCAAGCCCGCTGACCACAGGTTCAAGCACGCACGGGCATTGTTCAGAAGATGATAAAGAGACGACGTACCACAAGGTGATCACCCTTAGCTCCAGAAGCAGCATGAATAGAAACTCCAAAGCCCCGATTCCTGGCATTGGGCCGAGTGGCACCACGTACCCACAATCGGACGCCGAGGAAACTAGAATTCCGGTTACTCGAGCCAACTCTGGAGGAAATTCGATGCCCAGTAGCGCGAGACACAGTCACACGCTGCGAGAGGTAGGAAGTGGACGCGGATGCAAGGGACGACATCGACGCAGTTGCCGCCATGACAGCCTCACTCGGGCAATCGCCCCGTCTCGATGGCTTCCTCGAACACGCGTACCTGTGCCTTCACCACTCGGTCTGTGCTTCGCGCTCTCTCTCTCTCTCTCTCTCCCCCTCGCTCGCTCGCTCTCCCGGTGTGTAGCCCTCTCCCTGTCCTTCTCACGGCAGCAGCAGCACCAGCAGCAGCAGCATGTGGGTCTCGGTGAGAGTCTCCCGCGAGACACAGAGACACAGAGGGGGATTGGCGAAAAGGCAAATCCAAAACCCTAATTCGCAGCCAGCACTCTCCGTGCTCCCCTCGGATAAGGAATGTTAGATTCTATTGCACCTCCTCCGCGCCCTCCAGTCCTTCCTCCTCTTTCGCGCTGCCGCTGGACGGCGTCCCCTCTTCGCGTCGAAACTTACCACTGTCATCCATTGGTTCGGGTCAACTGGTTTGTGTGGTGAAAAAGCGTTGTGAGAACATAATATCATTCCTCTTAATTTTTTTGATGGAAGCTTCTTATGGATAAATTATTACAACGTTTTTAATTTATTTTATTCAGTTATAAAACTATCGCATTTGATACTTGAATATAATTCAAGACCAAATGTTAACAATTATGTGCATGTTTTAATTCTTTGCATACAAATTTGATAACATATATTTGTTTTGTTCTTCTTTCTTTTTTCTTTGTGTTTTTTTCTATGGTCCAAAGCATATTTACAAATGGATGCAATTATACAAAACTGTATTATTGTATGCAATCTTTATTTTAGAAATATTTAGCTTGGCTGCAATGGATTTTTATTATTTTTAAAAATATAACAATTGAGAGTAATTCAACAATCAAATAGAAGAAATTAGGGACTAGTAGAAGAGAAGGCCAATGTAACCATCTCTTCTTTGGCAATGTAGCAATTTCTGCTTGTTTAGTGTGGCAATGAATGAGGAATTACAATAAATTTAGAAGCTAAAATGTTAGAATATAAAAATATAGTAGAAAATAAGGTAGGTCCAATATATTTTATTATTTCATCTCTACTTGTGACAGACATTGTTTTAATATAAGCACAATTGAAAATTTCATAAATCTTATTAAAAAAAAAGTCTATATGTTGTACTTATTCATGTTGTAGTAGGACTTTTGAAAAAAATATCTATATTTTTATTTACACAAGAAATAGTGACATTTATAGGCAATGGTATTATTATGTTTTAAATTAGATAATTTAAATATATAATATTTTCTATTTTAGAAAATAAAAATATATAATAGTAAGGGATTTGTAATATTTACACTAGAGGTCTTAAAATTAAGATTTGGGAATTTAGCCTTGAGATAAGATTTAAAGATATAAGTCTTACAAATTTAGAATAGGATTTATGAGATTTATTTTTAAATATATTATAATTAAATTTTATTCAGATAGAATATGCAATTTAAGCCTTTGGATTTTGTGGTGTCTTTATTTGGATTCTTAAGATTAAATTAGGATTCTAAGATTTATTTAGAAGTTAGAACTCAAGTTTTGGTCCTAAGATTTTATTTAAAATTTTTCAATCTTCACACTCAGATCTACAAAGTTTATAGTAAATTAAATCTTAGGATGTTTTCAGGGATTTTGTTTAGATTTTATTATAGATTATATGATATTTATATTCAAAAAGCTACTCTATCTTCAATTTAAAATAATGATTTATGATTTCAATTCATTTTGTGTAGAAAAAAATTCAATAGTAGTATAGTATTTAATACTTATCAAAAAAATTATTGATTATTAAAACTTATTTAGATTTATATTAATAAATATTATATATAGAAATAAAAATTATATTTTTTTGCATAAGTCAAATATTTTTATACAAAAATTATTTATTCTTTTTAAAATTATAATTTTATATGGATATCTTTTATGATTTTATATTTAATATGAACATTGTAAGTTTGATAATTAAAAAATATATATATGTATATTTAAAAACTAAGATAGTAATATAAATGCATCATTACAAAATTAAATTTTTTATTGTAAATTAGTTAATAGAAACTTATTTATAAGTAGACTCTAAGATTTTGAATGGATAGATTTGAAAGTCCAAACAATAATATAGAAATACCAAATTGTTATTAGGATCTATTTGAAATTTATTTGCTTTCAATCTTATTAAAATTTATTGGTTTTTAAAGTTTAGATCTTTAAATTTTATTTATAGATATAAATTTTATTTGAGATGCTTTGTTTAATATTCAATAGAAAATTCATCAATTTTTAGAATAATGATATAAAAATATAATTTTAACAAGCTCAACCAAAATATAATTGTATATAAGATTAATTTAGAGATGAGCAATTCAAAAGAATTGAGTTGCACTTTTTTTTAGCTACTAGCTACAACAAAACTTGCAAAAAAATATTGATAGTAGTTAATAAAGAAAAACAAATGAGTCAATATTCTTAAAACAATAATGAAGAGGATGCATTTTTAATATATATATATTTTTTGTAACTATAACTTCATTCAAAATATATTAAAATATTATATGATGACTTTAGAAATTTTGTTAAAACAATCTATTACAAATAATGCAACAATTTACTTTTTCCACAATGTAAAATAGTACCAAATATATAGATTTATTATCCTATCTTTTGGTCATAAGACTATTTTCTTTATCTCACCTAATATTATAAGTATTTTTAACTAATGCATTAAGACTTCACTGCATCATTAAAATTTGGATAAAATATAAGTCAATTTTATATTAATTTTATATACCATGACTTAAGATTTGATCTTTTTTTTTTATAAAATAGAGATTTTTTTAAGAATGAAAACATGTAAAATTAAAGATATAAAATGCTTGAATGATTGTGATACATAAATTGAAGCTTGGTTTTGAAGAGATGCCATTAATCAAATACTTGAGATATTAGGAAAATAATAATAATAATAATAATTATTATTATTTTTTCTAAATATTCAATAAAAAACCTACTGTCATGAATGTAGAATATAGATTGGAAGTCTAAACAAGAAGTTCAAGAAGAACTGGCAAGAACTAGATTAATTAGATGAGTATAAGAAACAACACCAGAGAGGTGAGCTAGAGTTCCAAGAGATATATTATCAAGACTAAAGAACTCTTTAGCCTCGACTCCAATATATACTCCTACCTAGGAAACTTTTCAAGCAACTTCCACCAACTAGGAAGTTTCTCAATCAACTTCCATCAATTAGGAAGCTTTTCAAGTAACTTCTACAAACTAGAAAGATGCTAGAAGGCTCTGGAAGATTCTAGAGAGTTCTAGATACCTTCTAGAATGTTCTAGAAGGTTTTGATAAGTATGTCCTTGACACCTACTTGATTTTGTATTGGATGAA
Source organism: Physcomitrellopsis africana (assembly GCA_036785485.1). NCBI lineage: Eukaryota > Viridiplantae > Streptophyta > Bryopsida > Funariales > Funariaceae > Physcomitrellopsis > Physcomitrellopsis africana. The sequence continues at coordinate 23,113 of JAWRVF010001604.1, read as the reverse complement.
GATACAAAATATAATCAGTTAGTGTACACCAAGCTGATTGTATTATGAAGCAATATATGATTCTACAAATTATCAAGTTGATGATGTAGATTAGTGCCTTGTGTACATTATAGTTCTATTTAGTGATAAATATCATATATAAATAATGTCAAATTTAATCATAGACAATGTTTACAAATTTACTAAATTAAAAATTTCAACTTATTATCAATTATCAAGGAAAATAAAACATAAAAGGAAAATAAAAATCTTGACTAATGTTGATTAAAGTCATTCTATAATTTATCTACTACAAAAAAAGAAAAAGGAAAAAAAAAAAAAAAAAAAAACTTTTAATCATTGGCACTTGAATCATGTCTATGAGATGCAATTCATGTTATAATAGATAAGGATTTCTTTGCTTCTCTCTTGTAAGGGAAACACTTTACCCAAAGAGGTCATGTTTGTGGTGGAATGAGACTTTCGAATTAGGTTTTCACTAGATAAAGTGGTGGTGGTGAAAAAGCGCGGCAATAGGACCCATAACGCAGCGGCATCTTCTGCATCACCTGGTGATCGTCTTGTGCCTGCGAGGCCACCTGGTGAGAGTGGCGGCGGCGCCGGGAGAGGGGGAGTGGTGGTTGGGTTCGGCTTCAACATTTCACCCCACACAATACAAATGCACATGTTCAACGCAATTCCACACAAACTTCGCAAAGATACACACAAAGATATGGTCGGGTTCAGTTGAAGAATCCCTGGAGACTAGTGTGTCATTCATCTTTTCAGCTGGTGTACTCATAGTTCTGGAAAGACGACTCCACAGCAAATCCATGTCTCCGCCCGAACTTCACACCCAGAATGAAAGATTCAGATCGCATAGACTGAGGGTCTAGCCTGTTGACCCAACCCTCAACCACTTTCCGGAAATGACCAGGTCGAAATTGAAACTCAACGTTGATTTCGGCTCGGGACGATGTAGTTTTTGGTTTACTATCGACCCATTTTCCGGGCGCTCTGGAAATTGCAGCAGAAGAAGATCCATAATTAGCGTGGGCCATGCGAGATGGTGGTGGTGGTGGTGGTGGTGGTGGTGTTGTGTTTCACGCTCTACGGATGTCTATAAATGGGTCCTGGAACCGTAGGGTTTTTGACGCAAGCGGCCGTGAGTACCGTAGGTACCGTGGATACCGCAATTACGGACTGATCCTTGCACAGTTGTCATGACCTCTCCTGGAAAATGGCTGTCTCTGTGTGTAGTTCCGGAATTTTGAATGCCACTTTGGATGATAGGGGCCCGGGCATCAACTTCACAATGCACTCCACCGCACTCCACCTGCACCCACCTGCATCTCGCCTTCACTCTACTACTCATCTCTCGCTGCCCTGCTCTTCTTCCCCTCCCTCCCTCCCTCATCTCGACGACCACGATCTGCTCTGCTCCTGATTTTATGTTTTATGTTTTATGTTTTTTTTCCCCCCCCTCCCCTCACTCATTTCATTTCCTTGTTTTTAAATTCTCTTGCTCTTTCCAATATTGGTGATTGCTTCCAGTTGTTGCTTGCTGCTGATACGGTAATCGGGACCTATTTGGTTTGTGTTGAGTTCATCGTCGTTCTGTTGTTTCGGACGAGTCGAGCTTTGGCGCGGATTGGTGGATTTCGAATTTGATGTTTTGTGTGTGAGTTAGGGTGTTTGGTGATTCTGGGGTGGTTTAGGCGGTGATTGAGCTTCTGATTGTGCTTCGAAGTGGGTTTTTCTTGGTTTTCTGGGCTGCGAGGAGGGAGGTTTTGTTTCTGTCTTGGTGGGTTGTGGGATTTGGGGTGCTGGAGACGTTTTATCTGTGTGGACGTAATATCTAGCGTGGTTTGGTGAACCAACTAACAGGATGTTCGTATCCATTATTGGAACTGAAGAGCCATTGGAGTCGGGAGGTAGAATTTCACTTGCGCTTTGATAATCACACTGTCTTCGCTCTTTTTGAGGTAAGGTTAACTTGGACTATCTCTATTTTTCAGAAATGCTCGATTTCGTTCAGCAATCCGTGGAATTGTTGTTCGAATGCTCTATGTTCTAAGTGCGCACTTGGTATGTATTGAAGCTCGCCATACAACAGACAGTGCAATTCGGATTGCATCCCACTCCTAAGGTCTACTGTGTGCATTGTCATTGCAAAAAGGAGGGCAGAAACTTCGACAATATGACTATCCTTTATGCCTTGATCGCGAGAGGGACGGTTGTTCTTGCGGAATTCAGTGCCGCTTCAGGAAATTCGAGCACAATAGCCCGCCGCATCTTGGAGAAGATTCCTCCAGGCGGGGACAGTCGCGTTTCCTATTCTCAAGATCGGCACATCTTCCACATTATGAAAGCTGATGGCTTGACTTTCCTTTGTATGGCTAGTGATACATTTGGAAGTAAGATCCTTTGCTTACTATCTGCCATTTGTCGTTTTCTTCTTCTGCACATTAATTTGAAAACTAGGATTTCGAATACCAATTTCAATCTTGGATGCAATTTTGAAGTGGAATGGCTTTGAAATTCAAGCTTCGGCTAGCGGCCAGAGGAACGCTAACAGTTGAATTTTTAATTTTTTTAATCGAACATGGCAGGAAGAATTCCTTTTTCTTATCTTGAGGATATCCATATGAGGTTCATGAAAAGCTATGGAAAGGTGGCAAGCACCGCCTTGGCATATGCAATGAATGACGAATTCTCCAGAGTTCTGCACCAGCAGATGGAATACTTCTCTAGCAATCCAAATGCAGATACGATAAACAGAGTGAAAGGGGAAATAGCAGAGGTATATTATGTTGCAAAGCGACTCATGGGTTAGGATTACTTTGCTCTTTCTATGCGTACTTAACTGAATCACTCTCTCTTTAATCTAGTGATCTATCGCATCTGGTCAAGGCCTGTGCGTAGCTTAGAGCTGTTGTTTAACTAAGTCCCTCTGCATCAGGTTCGGGCTGTCATGGTGGAGAATATCGATAAGGTGCTGGAGAGAGGTGATCGCATTGAACTGCTGGTGGACAAGACATCCACTATTCAAGACAATACCTTCCGTTTCAAGAAGCAGTCACGCCAATTGAAACAAGCCATGTGGATGAAGAATGCCAAGCTTTTGTGAGTTCTTTATCAGTTTATGAAATGAGTTGTGCAGTTTTAAGTTTTCTCAATCTTCCATGAACCCGTCTGGTGGTCGGATTGAAGTAAATGTTCGTTGACGTATGGGAAAGGTTGTAAGTAGAGAGTGTAGCAGTAGTATTTATGATTCGTCGGCGACTTCAAGCAGAATCGAAAGTCTTCTAATGGTATTAGGGCGACCTGAGTAAGCCAGAAACTGTGGTTGTGTGTGTTGATGACGGAGAAGGCCTCCTATCATTGCCTTCTGAAAGCATATTATTCATCACTAAAAAACCTGAAACAGAAGTCGAATCTCTAGTTATCTTTCAAAAGGTACACTGCTGACTACGGAAATTGATGGTTGTTGCAGGGCAACTTTAACCTGTCTGATCATAGTCTTGCTATACATCATCATTTCGTTCTTTTGTGGTGGAATTTTTCTTCGGGGCTGCCGAGGATAAATATGATTAATGAACCTGCATTCACATCACCTTTGGACTTTCTCTTCGATGTTTTCAGCATCACATGAAGAAATTCCCTGAGGACACATGAGTTAACATCGGTTTCTTTTTGGTGACTCGGAAATCGTTTGTTATATGTTGGGTGAATGCTTTTCATTCAACTCCAAGGTTGTTTTGATGATATGAGCACCGCAGAGTTCACGACCTTAACTAGTTCTGTAAACTCTAGCAAAGAAAGATATTCAGAGTTTGTGGTGGATTAATAACATGCTAAGCATTAGCAATATCCTTGAGTTCGGCTTTTGAATTTGCGGGATGAATTTTCCACTGTAAATGTATAGGCTAGGTTGATTTAGTTGTATTGTGGTGACCAGCTTTTTGGGGGTTTTATCCAGTTCATGTATAGAACTGGGCTCCTTATGTTGATTGTAAGTTATCTGTGGAGATGATGACGTAATTACCAATTAATTAATTTATGAATGTCCATGCAGGACATCTTCAACAGGGTTTTCAGGTGCAAAAGTTTGATTCTAGATAGATCTCTCTCTCTTTTTCTCTCTGGCTGGTACTTGCTCTGGTGGTTGCATTTCTACATAAAATGATCTGATTCTCCTGATTTTTTCCTACTAATATATCAGTACGTGTTAGTTTACCCTTGGTGGAGCATGGAACAGGTTATGACTTAATTTCATCTCGAACCTCATTCTTCGTTCTCTCTTACAGTGCAGCGAGTCCCATCACACACCTGGCACTTCGTTGCCAGTGCTGACATTGTAATATCCATTGTGATGCTTCCATTATGCTCCAGGCTGATCCGTAACTACTGTAGCTGAGACGATCCTGTCCTTTTGTTTTGACTCTCATGTGGGCCTGAGATTCGAATTTCAGTTTTATATACATTTGTAGCAAAAAGAACATTCCTCGTGTCCTGAACCAGCATTTGAAATCTACTGTGGTATTCCCCCTCGGACCAGTGCGCATACTCTAAATCTTTGGAACTCCTCATTTTCACTTTCAACTGAACCGGAGTTAATCTTTGAATAACAAGTTATTGTAAACTATTATTCAGCTCATGATCCCGTTGTGTGGCTTTAGACCTCCATAAATTGATTGGATTTTTTTGTCTCTTCAATTTCTTGTGAAAGAATTCTTCAGTTGAAAATGTCGATCTACAATCTTTTTTTAGAATATTCGATGCTGCAAAACTATTGAAGAAAACTGCACATTAAAGACAGTCTAAATTTTCGCACAAACATGTACTTCGGTAACTTTTCATGGAAACCGTGCTTAATATTAGTTTAAAATAAAATATTCATAATTTTATTGGATGTGATTGTGCTAAGTAACCAACGACGGCGGGCAAGCATTGATATAAAAGGACGATTCGCATTGACATGGGTGAAACGGCGAGAACATTACTGGGGCTGAACGACAGAGGGTCTCTAGGTGAGTGTCGTTGGCGGGGCATGTCAACGCCGAGGCATCAAGCAGAGCTCGCAGTCCTTCTCACGAGGCCTCGCACATGTTCACAACAACGACACACGGAATGGATATGCTCTCCAGCACGCGACCTTTGAAGGGGAAGAGGGAGGCAGGAATCAGAAACCTCAGCAGAGAGGTGGGGCCTGAGCATTCTAGCTATGCGGAGGGAGACTGGGAAGCCGTGAAGCAAATCGAACCAGAGCCGGCAACAGGCTGTGCCATAATTTTCTGTCATTTGCATCATTTCACAACATCAACTTGAGCGCTGGAATCGCTGTTCGGCTCCTCGTTTCTTTGCTTGTGGCTGTGCACTTGAATCACCAGGAGTCTAGTCGTTCTCGCGACCACTCTTTCGTCTTCTTTCTTAACCTCAGCTGTTCGCTTCGTTGTGAGGAAGTACATGCATCTGTTGGGTGTTTAGAAGGGAGGGCAGAAGATTTGGTGTTGTTGAGTGGCTGGTGCAGTCCATCAACGTCATCAATGGTTAGCATGCAAAGCCATGACCGTTTGGTCAGAAGCGGACTGCCGAGGGGAGATTGGACCATGAATCATGTTGCAGGTGGAGGGAGTTCCAGCCAGCGGTTAGTAGCAGCAGCTTGTAGCTCGAATATTGAGCAACCCGGTACAACGGAAATTACTAAGAGCAAGGAGACTTTGAGTCACGACGTGGAGTTGTCATTTGGGTATGCAGACGATGACCATCCGCAATGGCTATCAATCGACTCCGCTGATATGCTATCTCTCGCCAGACTTGGTAAGGATTCTACCTCCTCGGCGAGATAATTACATTGCACTGAAGTGCTTTTGTTTTCTTTCTCAATCCTTGATTCTTTTGGTAATCGATGCTGCTGAGTCCTCCTCGCCCTGTGCGTGACAGTAGTGGAATTCTCTGCTACCTCATGCCCGGAAACCAGATTACAATAAAGGATATCATCAGGAGTAGAGCTTCGATTGGATAGCTTTACTTTCTTTTAGTTCAGCCATGCTAGTGTGTGTGTGTGTGTGTGTGTCTATAAAGCGAAAAGAACAGAAAAAAGATAAAAGATTAAGCGCAAGCGCTACAGCCCAAGCAGCTTCCGCGATTTCAAACTTCACATCCGGCTTCACTGAGTGAGAATATAATTGGTTCCTGGTTTGTAGATCTTCCAGAGGTGATGGTAAGGAAAGTGGAGATGCAGCATCACATGCACGGCAATTTCGAAAAGCCAATCAACCACAGTCCATCGACAATGGTGAGCCACCGTATGACTCAGCGTGTCAGTTGGCTGCACGAAATCACTTTCGTCGGGACAAACATGGCCCCAGGCAGTGTCCACCACCCGGGGCCGACTGCATTTCACGCAGGTTTATGCCTTATTTGTCACGATCACATACTATTCCATGTCAATGTGCGAATTTGGTTTGCTTTTGTCACAAAGAGGCAAATGCAAGCATTCACCTCTATTCTCTTAAAATCTAGCTGAGACGCAAGTTTTTCTTCAACAGGGGAAATTCAAAGGTCCAGCTGCTCTGCTGCGCACACTGGGCACGTAGATTGGCGTATGACGCAGACAATAGAGGGGTCATTGCGCCAGATCATGGCTGAGTGTCCTACCTTAACGTCAGCGGAACGTACTCAAACCGTGCGGCGAAACCACAACTGCCCTACTTCCGATTCGACCGCGAAACTCTTAACATGGAAACCTGGTAATTCGACCACCGAAAGCCGGATCTCAAAACGCATGCTGGAGTTACCAAATTATCGCGCCATACCCAGAGTTGACAAACGACGTCAAGCAGTACCCATACCCCAAGTAGCCATATTGGTCCCAAAGGATAAAGAAGAATCCAGTAATGCAGCCAAGCAACTCCCAGTAATGTCAAACTGTACTGGAAATTCCTTGACGATACCGTGGATCCTGAGGTCCAAATTTCTGGAAGCAGCTCGAACGATGCTAAGGGATGTCGCAGCCCCAGAGCCGATTACAAAGCAGAGATCGTATGATTACAACGGTCATCCTGCCTTTCCCGCGTCCCCTAAGCATTATGCCACCTTCGAGCCCATCGGCGAAAAAGAACGCTCTAGACTGAAGAAGTTGAAGACGGAGCTCCAGGCCTTGCTCGTCAAGGTAACAATGTTCTCAAGCCCTTCTTCACGCTAAAATTAACTTAATTGCGATGCCCTTGTATGTAAACGCAACCTGTATAGTCGTTCAAATAAAGAAGAAGAAGTAGAAGAAGATGTAGATCACAATTACTTCTGTGACGTTTGAATGGGTGACAGGTGGGCAGCGGGTACAAGAAATACCGTGAGTGTTTAGAGACACTGCGAAACAATTTTCACGCAAGGGGTGGCCAGGACTCCGCTTTCACGTACACCTCTCTCAGTCTACAAGCCATATCACGCAATTTCAGGTAATTCCACATTCAACCATGACGTTCGAACTTCTGACGAGTTAAGCATTTGCCGATGCTTGTGATCGAGATCATATCATGAAACTGCTTAAGTTGGTGTATCATTACACTCCATAATAATTGGATATTCTTCGTTTTCTTCTTGCACCCAAGTCACCAAGTCCATCATCTCTGAGAGACATTCATGCCATTGGGTTGGTTGTGAGATTGTCAAAGAACAATGAAGGATCCTGTCGTGGGGATCCTGAGAATTTGCTCAGAGGCTTTGCGAGAAGACCTTTCCCGTGACCACCCGGAGAAACCCAACGAACGGCGACAGCATTTGCATCGGACCGTGTCCTCTCGGAGACCCGCCCAGCGTGGCCAGCTGCCTGAGCGCGCCGTAGCCATTCTTCGTCGTTGGATGTTCGAGCATTTCCTGAACCCGTAAGTTACTCAAAGGTTGAAACTTGAATCGGTTAGCAATGTATTTCGTCAATGATTAACTGGAATGGATAAAGTTGTCGATTGGAAAATAATTTAATGGATCTTGTGACCTGACATCATTTGTTGTGGCGCAGATACCCTGCGCTCGAAGACAAGTGTTTGTTAGCAAGGAAGACTGGTTTGACGAGGCAAAAAGTAAATTGAGTGAATCCTATTGCATGCTGGCGGTCAAACCCTTTTGTTTTTTTGTTGTGATTTTTCGGGTTAATAGACTGAATGTTATTCCTGCTTTTGAGCTTGCCGCTAATCGACACCACCCAGTGGTGGTATCGCTCACTGGATTGTAAACGTGCAGGTTTCCAACTGGTTCATTAATGCGCGGGTCCGGCTGTGGAAGCCCATGGTAAAAGAACTTTATGAGGACGAGTTTGTACCGCGGTCAGAAACAGACGAAACTGACGGACCTATTGAACAGCAGAGCGACAAACGTTCTGAGCAAATTCTGAACCGTGACCACTGTGGCGACGATGAGTCGACCAAGGGGGCAGGGTTGGAGCTAGGAGCATGCTGGCTCCACACTGAACAGAAGCCATCCTCCTCGGAACCAGACGGTTCCAGAGATCTCAGCGACGGAGCCTTTGCTGTTTCGGGGTTATTGTTGTCGTCGTCGTCGTCGTTGATTGAGATCCAGCGACCTTGAGAGATGTGTGAATCTGCTCCCACAAACGATGGGTCATGCCTTCTGTCATTCTAGCCGTGTTTTATGTCCAATAAGTTAAATGAATAAAAGGCCTCGCTACGTGAGCATAAACCAGCCAAGCGGGGTTTGTCAATGTCCACTTCACTCTAACCATGACAGTCTTTAATAAATACAAACTGTATTCTCCAAGGAACCAGCATCGTACTCCAACAAACTGGAGACATTCACGTGATCCCGAACTGCTCACGGTGAGGTTTCAACCTGGATGCATGTCTTCACAGATCAGCGGCCATTGCACGCGGCTTGGAGTTACAAAAACAAGCAGAAAATGGTGACGTTTCTTGGTCGTAGAGCTAATAAACTGGAGCAGGAGGGTTGACATGCAAGTTCCAAGATATTCTCTTAAAACATTTGAAAAAAATTAAAACTTTTAAACTTTTAAAAAAATGTGGGTATTGGAATCTTTAATAAATCAAAGCTTTATATATATAAATATACACATACAAACACACACGCAAATGCGCAATCTGGCACCAAGACGTTGCAAGGTTTCTTGCTCCACAGCCCATTGCAGCGCATTTAGTCTCATTCCAGATCAAAGACGGTCTAAGCAAAACTTAGAAGATAAAGATTATCAAGGCTATCTGTCTAGATGACACGGGTCATCTAGAGTATTTCGTGACTACTATCATAAAACAGGGGTCCCGGCAAATTTACATGTGCATTCTACTCATACGCGGGATACTAGCTGAACTCCAAAAAAAACAAGCCAAAGAAATACTAACTTATCTACACATTCGGAACTTTTGAGAACAATGCTGAAATTGTTGATTCCAACCTTTAGGAAGTTGTGGCTAAAATAGTTGCTGAACTGGTTATACAGCAACGTTGTGGTTTGACGCCTGACACACAGGTTCCACTGAATGCGTCGGCCTTAAGAAGAGAAGAGGGGGAGTAGTCAGCTTCGTGCAGGTAAGGTCTTCCTTGGGGCACCTTCGTTTCTTCCTCAGACTTTGACAATGGGATCTGAATTTGATTCGTCGTAATCCTCTCAGTATAATGGTGGCATATACGAACTTCAAAGTCGTCGCTGCTGTTCAGAGAAGGGGCTTCACTTACGGAAATGCTAATCCCCACGAGGTCCGGTGCTGTATCTCTGAAAATCGAAGCAGTAGTGGAAATGCGTCCCAAGTCCTTCAGCACTTCATCATCTTTCGCACTCTTGCCAACTGAGTTCTTCCAAGAATCCCAGTCAGATGACTTGAAGGTGTTCAAAGGGGGAGTGACTATCGAATTCGGTGCGCACACAACAGAGTCCCCTCCATCGGAATAGGCAGGTGATGCTTCCCTGGACGCAGATCTAGTGTTGATCTCCACCTTTGTGGTAAGAGCATACTTTTCCTTCGTCGAATGTAACCGGAACTGCTTGCTAAAGTCTTTACGTCTGGAATTGGGTAAATAATCATCCCACTCCCCCTTGCCACTAGCATTTGACCACCTTGAACTCTCTGATGACTGGATGTCCTGCCATGATTGGCAGGAATCAGGGGACGACCCCACAGAAAAACTCAATGACAAGGATGCTGGCCGTCCATCAAGAGAAAACCCTAGAAGGGCTTTCTCGGTGGGCACTACTCTGTGCACAACAATATCAACGTCTCTGTTCTCTTCATACTTGGACTCAACGTCGTCCTCACCATCACAGTGTAGTGCACGGCAACTAGGAGGCGTGCCAGTCACAGACCCCAGAGCACCAATAACCAGGGAATTGCCTGTGACATCGCTTAGTCGAGAGAGAGGTGGAGAGAAATCGCGCAACTTCCCAATTGGCGAGACTATTGCTTCCTCTTCTGTTGTGGGTAAAGGACTCTCTGCTCGCTTTTGATCCGACATCGAGAGATTCCACTCGTAGAGCAGACCTTTCTTCCAGTAAACTTGGTTTGATCCAATGTCAGCAGCACTTCTGCTTCTTCTATGGCATAAAGCAGAAGAAGCGCGCTCTCCACGTTCCACCAAACGAGAAAATGACCCTCGCGAAACTCTGAGGCTTGCATCCATGTCCTGCGCACTCACATACGTACTATCTCTAGATGCTGGATGGTCAGCAGGTTTGATATCATAGCCTTCAGCTACCATCCACTCCACAGACGCCAATGCTGGGACGGTGATGGTCTCCTTTCTATGTATTTCCTCGTCGAAAAATTCTGCACTTCCAGAGCTGCACAAGAACTCACCCTCAATTGTCAAGATGCCTCGAGGTTTGCATTTTCTTCTGTCCTTCACAGACCCCATTCCTTCTGGTCCCATCAAGGGACCTGCGCCAAAGCAACCCCCAGCAGAAGGAGGCACTGACCCCCTTTTCAAAAACTCTGGGGAGTTCGTTGCCTGGGGGGGAGGGGTCTGCTGATTTGAGACATCCTGCTGCCGATCCTCTCCAGTGGTACCCGGAAGAGCTCCAGCTGCAGATTCTAGACCTACTGCCCTCTTCGTGAGCTCTGGAGACTTCGAGGGATGCGGTTCGGGTGTCTTGCTACCCTTGATCAAAGACTCGAAGCAGCTCACGCTATCCCTAGAACGGAACCACTCTTGTGCGACGTTATCCTCCTGCAGATCCCAGCTCGGGCTTGATTCCTCCATCGTAAAATCCCCATTATTCACCTCCAGAGACTTACAAGGCAGAGTAGATAGCATAACATCTCCACATACATCGGTGCTGGTGATATTGCTCGTATATAAGTTCTCCTTTCCATACAAGTCCTCTCCGAAATTGGAAGTTGCAGCTCCACCAGATCGCCCATCTTTCAGAAACCCAAGCCCAAGGTTTCGATCACAAAGGGCTTCGGACCTTGGCGGTGACAACTCTATCCAGTCGAAGTCCGACTGGCAAGGAGCATCCTTCGTGAAAGACTTCTCCTCGGTGTTACGGGAGATTCGACGACTCATCGCCATTATAACATGAAAACTATTTCTTGGTCCTGGGGATTCCACAAGGGGAGTTACATCACTACCCAAAATCTTCCCCGCAAATTCAGTGCCCTTAGGCAATGATAAGCTCCGCAACACAGCAGACTTACTCTGACCTTCAAGATGATTGAACTGCGTGCTCTTTAAATTCCGAGAGACAATGTCGACATTTCTCGCAGCATGACGATCAATAAACGACTTCGAAGATAAAAGCGAGGGTGCTGAAGCGGGTTTGGAACTGGACTCTTTCTTTCCCTCAAGGAAGAAGTGCTCGATAAGATCTTTTCGTTTGACTAGCTTATCGTGCTTTCTATTGCTATCCTTGACAGTGCTATCTTTTCCAGAAGGCGTAGTGAAGGTTATGGCTTTCTTAACTGGAGGCGTGTCATCAGCCCCTCTCAGTCTTGTCTTCACCACTGTTCCTGAAGCCTTCTTCTCACGACGAAGCGAGGAAGGGCATACCTCTTGTATGCGGTCCAAGGTAAGCGACCCCCGAGGACTTCGAACGTCAATTACACCCCGGTTGCTTGCCAACGTACAAGGCCCGTGGATACTCTCTGCAAATCGTCGAGAAAGATCTACTCCAGGCAACATCGTCTTCTGCGCGCGCGGGGTCCTTTTGTCTTTCATGCTCATCGCATCAAATGCAGGCGAGTGGCTCCGGGACCTGTTATGCTCACCGAGCGGCTTCACTGTTCGCCGCAGGGACTGAGTGGGGGTGGCCGCATGACATGTTGCTTCCCTTGGGGTCTTCTTTTCCTTGAAAACAGGGAAGAGCCCTGTGGACGTCGGATTAGGCGCCATTTCTCACTGTCTTTTTCTTCGCTTCGTCTTTTTCTTCAACCTCCCAGACAGGCTTCAATTGGTTCCGCATTCCCCTACAGATTCGACAATTCTACGCAAGCAATAACCCAGTCCCGAAAATGAGTCCACCCCAACATTGAAATCCATGTTACCAAAACAGTTAGTACATGGGCAATTCCTGACTAATAATCTCATCCAAAGCCCAGTTGCATCGCTGAACACACAACAAAAAGTGAGAGAACCAAGAGTCAATCCCGGCGTAGAAACCAAGGCAGGCACCCACCTCTGAGAACTGTTCTCGCCTCAAGGATCGCCTAACGCGAATTTAAAGCCTTCACTCATATAGCCAAGAGGAGGGACGAGAACAGAGCATTCGCAGAGGCTACCGACATCGTAGTGAATTCAAATTGAAACGATCCCCTGCGGCTTTGCCTCGTTTACTGCGCCTGTCCGCGGCCACGTGGGCGGCGCCCACTGGACAGTCGCGATTCCGGCAGCAAGCCATCTCCGCCGGACGATTTGATACCCGCCTTTGGTATTGATACCGGGAAATCCTTGAATGAGTGCTACTTGTTGTGTGAAGTGGTAACGAAAACTCCTCCTTGCGTCACTTTTTTAACAGTGGTTGTAAGACATAAATTTTTTTGTATCAATCTGTTAAATGTATTAGGGACTAGATTATTTCTTTTTAAAAAATAGACTTTTTATTTATTTGTGTCATTTTAAAATTTTGTGCCAAAGTTAAATCATCAAGTGATTATTTTATTCATAATATATACATTAAACTATAAACTGCACCATGCAATTTGGACAATTAAATCATGAAAAGTACGTATATGAAAAAATTCATGGAATTTTTTAACCTAAAAAATCAAAACAATTTAGTCATCATGTTAATTGAATTCATTTTCAATTTAAACGTAAGACAGTAAATTCTTCTTAGAATAGTTTTTTTTCAGTTTTTTTCTGAAATAAAATAAAAAAACATGAATGATATAATTAATGTATGTGTTCCAAGTGAATTTGCAAAAAGTTTTGATGTCATTTACTGATGTTATTTTTTCAAGTTCATATATATTTTAAATTTTAATTTTATTTAATCCTTAAAACAAACACAACAGAATACAAATCATCAGCAAAGACAGCGTAGTAACACGATCATTAAAGCAAATTAAGAAGCATTAAAATTCATTGTATTAAGTAATTGTGAGTTCTGTGGATGTAACAGAGTACAAGAATATTTTTCTATTTACTTATTTATTTTCGTGTTGAAAATATAGAATTGATTCTTTCTTTTCATGATCCCACTGATTCTCAACTTTTTGATTCACATACACACAAAATGTAACTTTTAAAACTCTATAAAAGTGAAAGCTTTAAACTCAAATTATGTTACAAACTCAAATTGTAAAAAGCATATTATTTTGAATATTAAATTGTCTGAGCAACACATATTTTTCACACATAGTTCAAAAAACCTAAAGATTTTCAACAGCGTTGTTTAAAAAAAATAGTCATACATTCTACTATTCATCCATATAGAATGTTTTTACAGCTCGACCTACTTTACACAACCATGCAAACAGACGAAGTACAACATTCTTAACACGCAAACAAAAACTGATTAAAAATAGGGTATTAAAAATGCTCATGAAATATCAATTTTACTAAAATAGCCAAACACAATCATGCAGAAGTGAACACTTCAATGCTCTTAAAAAAACATACCTGAATGGGGAGAGATTTCACCATCAATCAAAATGAGAACGATCCCAAGCAGTCTCATACAGTTGGAATCATGTATTCTACTCTTCGAATACTGTCATCCTAAACTCATTCTCAAAAGTACCCAAATCCTTTCCAAATTCATGTCGAACATCACAAATAAATTACTTTGAACCTTCACGGAGCAGCAAGGAAGGAAAGAGCTCCATATTGGTGATGCGGTGCCCAAAGCCGAATGCAGTAAAAATAACCTGATCATGGCTTATATCGTATGTGGGTTACGATCTCGAATAATCACATAAAACCTTGCTCATATCATGGCTCATATCGTATCGTAACTCAATCGTCCACAGTAAATGCACATCCGAGGTAACTGTCACGACGTCGCTGTCCACAATATTGCAAATGCTTATCAGGGATCCGAATGACATCGGCGTTCGATCTGCGCACGAGAAACAATGATATGAGCATGTGGGTTACGATCTCGTCAATAATCATGCCCTCCACCCCCACTTGATCACAAGAGTTTGAACAGGATTTGATGCCTGATGCCATAGAAAAGGAATTCACTCAATAATGTGCAATGCCATCTCGGGGCATGCACTGGACTAATAAACCTCCGCCCAGCTCAGTAACGTGCTTACCGAGGTTCCAGCGAAGCCCTGTGCTTGTTGTGGACAGAGACGGAGCGCCCACCGGAAGCAGGCCACAATGAGGGCCCTCAAACGTCTGGTCAATGTGAATTTCATTTGCACGCCCAGCAGGCAACAAGGTGAGACTGCTTTCTTCACTCAGAAGCACTATCTTCATGGAGTTTGCGAACGTCCATAGCACATTGATGTTCCCAGCCTCGTGGTCAAATCTCCCACCCAGAGCACCAACCACGAGCACCTTCAGCTGCATGGATTAATGGAGGCATTCACTCATTAGGAGACCCCACCACGTATATGTGCATAAAAAAGCTCCATAAAGATTAGTACAAGCACGACTCGTCACCTGCGAGCACGTGACACGTTGCTTAAGACGGCAGGCAGTTCCAGCTCAATACTGTGCGAGTCAGTGCGATTTCATACTTCGAAAACATGCGGACCAAGCTTTACATTTCGTTATCCATCCCAATCCATGCCCTTACTTGAGTTTTGTCAAGCTCTGGTGTAGACTCTTCAATGTAACGGATACATTTGTGAAAGTCTGTCGTGTCTTGGTCATGCGCCTCGTCGATGATCCTAGTACCCTGCATCACCACCGCAATGAATAAATAGATTCTGCAAGAGCGGATCTAAATCGAACAGTTCATTAAAAGAAATGAAAAGAAAAAAAGAAGACAAAACTATCTTCTACGAACCGCAAGAAATCAATTGAGGACGCCACTGACCCATTACGATTGCGCGACGTCAAGAGGTATTAGGGGATAGATCTCTACCAAATTCATGTAGAAATCTCTCACGTCAGCTCGAACAGAATCCAGGTCTCCCTTAATAACATCCGGCTTGAACCTGCAACATCGAAAATGAAAATTGAAATGTACACAACTAATAGACGAGGCGTGTTCCGGAGGAACTGAGTTGTAGCAGGATTTCATTGGAAACAAGAAGACACAAACAAATTCCGTCATCAAAAGCTTCTCCGCCCCAACATTAAACCACAATTGCAACACATGATTTATCAGAAGCGCGTAACATGCCACCCTGGATTGAACCGTGCCCAACATGCGTAAATAGTTGAAAGTGCCAAAACGAGGAACCAGAAAATCACCTGTCGCGCACAGCTTTGGGGTCTTCACTAGGGAAAAATTGAGGAAGTTCGTCGTAAAGACGATTAGCTCCGCCATCAGCACACACACGCAAGCGCACTGACACATCGTTTCCACCCACTTATTCATCAGTTGCCATCAAAGTCCTCTCTCATTTTCTGTATGACTCTTCCGAATTGAAATCTATTCGCTCTTTCTTCAAGGAATACGACATCGCCAGAAAGTGATTCAATGTTTTACAGTTTGATCGACACAATCCATTGGACACAGAAGAAACGATCCAGGCACTAGCTGTCAAGAATCTTGCATCGGCACACAAGAGGACAGCTCCACAAGTATCACACACCCAGAAGTACAAAACAAACATGTCCCAAAGCTTTACAAAAAATAATAATAAAATAATAAAATAATATATAAAAGAGCTCTTCACCTTGGCTCCAAAGCAGATGTGTAAATCGAGGCAGACGATAATTCAACACCACCACTGCTGTAAGCGACTCGGGACGCGGGCGCGCACTTCCAATTGCCTCATGATCACTGCCGCGACTTGCATTGATAGTATAATCCGTCACATGCTTCACAACACTTTTCATGATCGCGGTGGGACTAGCGACAGAGTCTTGTCACCGTGCGGATTCACGAAATGGTACCCAGATGAAGGCCCAGCTGCTTCTAAACAGCCAACCTGATCACCCTGCTACGCAACTCCACCACCCAAATTCCCCAACATGTTAGCAGACTACAACAACAGCAACAACAACAATTCCCTTTCACTCCTCCCCTGAATTTCAGTTCAGGTTTTACCCCATACTCCCAAACTCTCATACCATACTTTTCTGAAAGGCATTAAAATGGAAACAAGCAAATTCCAGGACAATCAGGCATCAGTCTGCAACAAGCATCGGCCTCATTCATGACACAATCTCATCGGAATCGCGCACCTCCCGCGACTTGACCACAAGCACAATCTCCACGCACGCACGCAGCGACCTCCTTTCCCTTTCGTTATCAGCTGAGGATGCTCGAATCCAACCCCAGAACCCCTGGATCGATCGACCAATCTCGTGCAGATGGACACAAACACACACTCACAGAGACACGGTAATGGGGGGAGGGGGGCCTTCAAAAGCGGTGAGGGGAAGGGGGGCGCGTCGGCGCGCAAAGGCGAGGTGGACTATGCTCCCCCCTACCTTTAGACTTTTTGGGGTCGAACATTTTAGATTTGAATTGCCATGAGTGTGTTTTATGCCACGTCGACTCATTGTCGGAGAGGTTGTTCCTTTTGTTCGAGGGGTTATCTGGACTGGTTACCATATACTACTAGCCCACTTGGACTTTTTGTTATCAAAGTTTCAAGCTTATTTTAAGAAGCCAACTAATTTTTTTGTTGTACCTTGTTATTATTGATTTTTCCTGGTAGGGAAGTGACCTACAATTTTCTTATTGTCATGGACGTTTCTTTTATGTTTAAGAAGCCACTTTCTTTGTTGTTATGGAAATTTCTTATTTGAAAAAGCCACCTCCACTTATTATTGTAGAATTTTTATTTTGTTAATTTTTTACAAAAAATTCATTTTCACTTATAATTGTTAAATTATTCAATTATAATTGTTATGCTAATGTTTAATGCTATTTTGATGTATCTATATGTAATTAAACAAAGAATTTTAAAATATATATTTTAGATAAAGAACATATTATTATTATTAGGTACAATCTAAAAAAAAAAAAATCTTTTTTATATGTTGAATAATTGATATAATTGAGGCCAGGGTTAGATAGTTGTTGTGTAGTAACATGGCCATTAGATGAAAGAGGAAAAGTATGATTATATTATAAAGGAGCTCAAATAAAAATATTTTAACAAATTATCTTTAAAATATAGATAATAAACAAGAAAGTAATAAAAATTAAAAAGTTCTAATACTACCTTTTTATAGAAGAGGCTTCTACTTACTTTATATGGCTATAAATAAGGCAAAACAAAATAGATTAGAAAGATAAATGATGTAGGCATTTTTAAGGAGGAGTTAAGAATAGGTTTTAGCAAAATTTATCTCAAAATTCCAAAAATTGATACCTAGAGAAGATTGATTGTGAACTTGGGTTGAAATCAGACCCTGAGATACAAAACCACATGCCTATGGCAAATGGAGAGTTTTTGAGCATATCAAAGAGTTAGATTTGAGAGTAGACTTGAGAGGATTTGTTTGAGCAATTGTTTGGAGTGATTTGGTGAGATATTGACTTTGTAAGAGCTTTACAAAATCAGGGTTGATTCGGGTGCCTTTGGTTTTTATGAAATAAAAAAAGATTTATAATTTTGAACATTTTGTGAGTTTGGTTATAGATCTACAAGTGCAATTTTGTGGATTTGTGGCTGTACTTGTGTTGAGTGCATGGTATAACTTTGAGCTTGATCTAATAGTTTGATCAAAGGTTATTGAAGTTCTGTCACGGACACAAAATACAAAGAGGAAATCTAAACAAGAATTTCAAAGAGAACTGGCAAGAACTAGATTGATCAGATGAGTACAAGAGCAACACCAGAGAGGTGAGCTAGAGCTCCAAGAGATGTGTTGTCAAGACTGAAGAACTCTTCAGCCTCGACTCCTATATATACTTCTAAATAAGAAACTTCTTGAGCGACTTCTAACAACTTAGGAAGCTTCTCAAGCAGCTTCTATGAATTAGGAAGCTTCTCAAGCAACTTCTACTAGCTAGGAAGCTTCTCAAGCAACTTCCACTAACTAAGAAGCTTCTCAAGAAACTTCCACTAACTGCTAATGGAAACTTCTAGAAGGTTCCAGGGACTTGCTTCTAGAATGTTCTAATTTCTAGAAGGTTCTAAGACTATGTCCCTAACATCACCCCCTCCTTTAGCTTCGAGGTCTCCGAGAAGCAATGTTGTTGTCAGTCAATACCAACGCAAAAAAATGAAGATCTGTCGCATAACGTCTGCTATGAATTCCAATTGTCTTTCACGAGGCAAGTGGTTCATCGATCCTTGAAGCCAACGGTAGTGGCCCACGCCCTCAACTTCCGACCAAGCATGAACTTCCGTGTCCTCATTGTGGAACTGTCCTGCAAACATACCTTCTGGCTGACCATTGTAAGCAGGCTCGACTTCAAATACAATCACCAGTGATCGGTTACTTGGTATCCTTCCGTCGTCGTCGTGGTGCAGGTGGTTCTTCATCTCGAGGTTGCCTTCGTGAGCTAGTAGGTTGAGATGATATGATTGGCATGGTATCTATCTCTTGGCTATCCATGTCGAAAGACCAAACTATGGCTATCAGAAAAGATCTATTCTATCTTGGAGAAAATAACTACATCAACTATGAATTTTGGTAGTGTTCTCCCCTTCTTTTATGTTACTAGATGAGCAAGCTTCAAAAAGAAGTTATCCTCGAACCGGCTTAGGTTTCTGAGGATATTGTTGATGAAACTCTTGTACCTTTTGCGGCGCATTGGCGAGATTTTCGGCCGGCTCCCATGTTTGCTCATTGATATCGTAGCCTCTCCAATGTACAAAATACTCCAATTTTTTCCATTTACGCCGCGAATCTAGCACCTTTTCTACCTCGTATTCCTCGTGGTTCTCGATTTCGATACTAGGTGGCGAACTTTGCACTCTTCCAGGAAAAGATGATTCTCGATAAATCTCCAACAAAGAAACATGAAAGACTGGATGTACCTTCATAGCAGCTGGTAACTCCAGACAGTACGCCACTGGATTGATTTGCTTCAAGATGACAAATGGTCCCAACCTCCGGTAGTCCAACTTATCACACGGCCGCTTGGTCTTGATATTCCGTCGAAGTAGCCATACCTTATCTCCAGTTTTGAAAATAGGTGCTTGATTTCAAAGTTTATCTGCGGATGTCTTATAAGACTCTTGAGCAGACTGCAATTGCACCTTTAACATAGTTTGAAGCTCTGATAGCTGCTTCACAAATCTTGCAGCTGCTGGGTTGTTATTCGTTGACAGACTTAACAAATCAAGCTTCGGATGGTACCCATAGTTAGAAAAGAATGGTGTTTGTTGAGTTGACGCGTGCAAGGTGTTGTTATATGCAAACTCGGCTAACGATAGATATGCGGCCCAATCATCTTGCTGATAGTTGATGCTGCATCTTAGATACTGTTCCAAAATTTGATTCACCCGTTCCGTTTGGCCGTCAGTTTGAGGATGGAAAGCTGAAGAAAGCTTGATATCCACCTTCAATATTTCAAAAAGAGATCTCCAAAACTTTGATACGAACTGAGTTCCTCGATCCGACACGATATCATCTGGTAGGCCATGATATCGATACACATTGTCAAGAAAGAGCCTTGCTGTATCTTCACTTGACGATGTCTTCTTGCAAGGGACAAAGTGCGCCATCTTTGTAAGTCGATCTACCACAACAAAAATGCTATCAAAAGAATTCGATGGTGGTAGGTCTGTAATAAAGTCCATGGAAACTGAAGACCATGATCGCCGTGGAATTGGCAATGGCTGTAAAAGTCCGTAAGGGCGATGCCGAGGATTTTTAGATCTTGAACAGATGTCGCAAGTGAGGACAAAATCTTTCACATCCTTCCACATTTAGGGCCACCAGAAATCTCGAGAAATAAGTTCCAAGGTCTTGTTGAATCCAAAATGTCCAGTAGCTAGAAAATCGTGACGAGATTGAAGAACTCGAAGCCATACTGGTCCTTTCGGAATATACAACCGCTCCTTGAAGTATAAAAGATCTCCCTCTACTTTAAACTTGTCATTATTGGCACGTTGCTTGATATCAATTGCTATTGAATCTTCAATGGTCGCGGTACGTACCTGATTGAAGAAGTCAGCATCGATTGGTACAATGGCAGCGTGAAGCCGGAATTGCTCTGGCTTCAATAGCGTCGTACACTGTTGATCGAATGCTGCCTCTCCAGCCTTTGGTGCAAGATACGATCTCCTCGATAATGCGTCAGATAGTCCTTGTTGCTTTTCAGGTCGATAAGTGATAACAAAGTCGAATCTGGATAGCAACATATTCCACCGAGCTTGACGCCGATTCAAAATTCGAGCCAACATGAAATATTCTAAATTCTTGTGATCCGTATATATGGTTACAGGATGTGTCACTCCTTCGAGAAAGTGACGCCACTCTTGGAAAGAATCCACTATAGCAAGAAGCTCCTTATCGTGGATCTCATAGTTGATCTCAGCAGCAGAGAACTTTCGAGAATAGAATGCAACTGGATGGAGCTTTTCATCAGCACCCATCTGTGAAAGTACGGCTCCCAAAGCAAAATCCGAAGCATCGATTTCCAAATAAAAGGCCTTTGTAAAATCCGGGTGGACCAAGATCGGAGCCGTTGTAAACGCCATCTTAAGATCTTGAAATGCTTTCTCTGCTAGGAGTCCCCATTCGAGCTTGTCCTTATACGTCAATCGAGTGAGTGGAGCAGCAACTTGGGAATAATTCTTAATAAAAATCCGATAGAAGTTAGCAAAACCAAGAAAACATTATACGTCTCTAACCGTCTTCGGAACCTCCCACGACACGATTGCTTCCACTTTCTTGGGATCCATTTTCAAGCCTTCTATAGTCGCGATGAATCCCAAAAATTCCATCTCAGTTTGGTGAAATAAGCACTTCTCCAACTTGGCGTAGAGTCCTCGCTCACGTAGTTTTTCAAGGACGAGACGAACATGCTTTTCATGCTCTTTTTCGTTCTTAGAAAATATCAAAATATCATCCAGATAGATGACAACAAAATCGTCAAGATGCTCCCGGAAGATGTCATTCATCATATGTTGAAAAACTGCCGGAGCATTGGTAAGACCAAAAGGCATGACATTATACTCGAAATGATCATACCTTGTACGGAAAGCTGTCTTCCATTCGTCTCCTTTTTTAATTTGTACAAGGTTGTAGGCTCCTCTTAGATCAATTTTTGTAAAGATCCTTGCTCGTCCAAGTTATTCAAGAAGACCAGATATCAAGGATAACGGATAACGATTCTTCTTTGTTACCTTGTTGAGACCTCGATAGTCCACGCACATCCGTAGCAAGCCATCCTTCTTTTTTACAAATAAGATTGGTGCTCCAACTAGTGACTTTGAATGGCAAATGAAGTTTTTGGCTAGATTCTCATCAATGTACTTCCGCAATTCTGCCAACTCCGTCTGCGACAAATTGTAGATTGGGCCAAAAGGGGGTTGTGCTCCTTCTTGCAAGTCTATGGCACAATCATATGGTTGGTGTTCCAGTAGCATATCATCATTCTTCTTTTGAAACACATCTTGAAAATCTTTATATTGCTCCGGTATACTTGTTGTCGAAATCTTCTCTTCGCTGGTTGGAGTCGCATAAATGACAAACGGTGTACCTTCCTTGGACGATCTTACAAATGCTCTTGCTCCAATAAATAAAGGTTTTTTGATTCGGGGTCTTTTAACTGGTTTACTCTCAGAATATTCTATTAGAAATGTTATCTTTTGTAACCTCCAATCTATGGTTGGATTATACTTTTCCAACCAAGAAAGACCAAGAATAATAGGACTTGACGGAGTTTTTATAATGTTGAAGATAATATAACTACTATGGTCCTTAAATGCTATTTCTATAGGTTCTGATTCATGAGTGACACTACCAGACAGTAAAGGTCGTCCATCTATGACTTCTACGTAAACAGGTTTAGGTTTCCGTATTAGAGGGATCTTATGATGTTTAGCATATTCTTCATCTAAGAAACAAGCGGATGTTCCTAAATCTAATAATGCTAAGGTTTTAAGCTTCTGAGGACCAAAAAACAAAGGGATTATAAAACAAAGGGCAGGTTGGGCAGAGAGGGAGGAACCTGATTGTTGTTGCGATTTTTGACTGTCCAGCCGCACGGTTCCTATTGTGGCTGGGCATTTTTGTTTTCCTGAAAAAACGTGCCTCTGGTCTTGACAATGCGTCGATTCTGCTTCTTGGAGCAATTTCCAACCTTGTAGCCTTCTTCACCGCAATATAAGCATAGTCCTTCCTCCATGCGTCGCTTCTTCTCTTCTGGAGTGAGGGATTTGACACGTACCACATCAATTTGCATGTCGTCCGTCTCGGAATGTGAATTCAAACTGCTTGTTGACATGGTTGAGGCGTGACGAGTCACATGTTGTCTTGAGCATTGGTCTTGGTGACGCTGAAATAGGCGGTTGTCACACTTCACAACTTGGCTAATGGTTTCGTTGAGAGTTTGTGGATCAGGAAGAGATAATAGCAAATCCTTCACATCATCCCTCAAACCCCAATAAAATTGACTCGTCAATGCTTC